>JANHGN010003758.1:0-14633 GCA_024605025.1 Megaceryle maxima | reverse complement strand
AGAAAAGAAAAGAAAAGAAAAGAAAAGAAAAGAAAAGAAAAGAAAAGAAAAGAAAAGAAAAAGAGGAAAAATATTGTTTGTAGTATTTCCAGGATAGACTTAAGCCAGAAAATACTGGAAGATTCATAATAGGAGATATTGTTGTCATGAGTTCTCTAGCATGATTTCCATGACCCTGGGTGAGTTTATTTGAATATGAATCCAAATCATGTCAGCAAACCTTTAGTCAAATGCCTCTGTGGTTATAAATCTGATCAGAATGCTACAACAATCCCATAAATATTAATTGGTAGCATTTAGTAACTGTGTGTTACCTGAAAGAAAAGAAATTGGACAATGGCAAAAATGGTGTCTGGATTCCTATCACCAGTATACTAGTAAGATGTAGATTTTTCTGCAAAACCCGACACCATCTTAGAACTGAAATCTATTCCAGAAGTGGAGTTCTGAAAACATTCCTCTTCAAATCAGGTTTTCCTTCTTGTCCCTCACCCTGTAATTATCTCACCACTAAAAATCTCTAAGAGATTGATATCTTCTCTCCTGTGATACTGAAGCATTGTTCCAGAGCAACAATATGAAGTCTAAGTAACGAGTCACTATTATTCATCTCATTGTCCGGAGTTGATCAGAAGTCATTGAAAAAGGAGTTAAAATTGTTGGTCTGTGAAATAGCTTGGTGAAAGGAATGTATGCATTTAGAACCTGACTTTTAAAAAGTAAAAATTAAAATAATACTGCTATTAAACACCTCCTAGGGTAGGGAACAAAATCAAATGAAGTTCCATTAATCTGTCCCAGGGCTGGTGATAGCATTATCCCAAATCCTACATCACTTCTGGAAAGCCATCAGCACGAGAATCCCTTCTGTGGAGGAACTGCTAGATAGTCTGGGGACTTCCAAATAGCATTTGGCCAAAAATGTCTTCCATTATACATCTGTTGCAACAGGAACACTGAATAACAGATAGCCCAACCCAAAACATATAATCACATAACATTTTCATTGTTGTTTTAGGTGAATTTTCAGCCATAACCCAGAGTCCTACATCAGAACACAGAGGTTGTTATTCTTGTACAAATATACTATGCACCACATAGGAGTGGTCTATTCTTAAACCCATTATGATTATTTTACTCTAATGTAAATAGTAACAGATACAAGTGTTTACAACTAAGACTTTGCTCCCATATCCCTGTCAATGTCTTGCCAGTTTCCTGGAGGGAAACTCAGTGACGCAGACCTTTATTCACTGGAAGACCTTTGTGTTTATTTGCAAACAAAACATTTGCATGTGATCTGAAGCCTATGATTTGCCTGCACTATGTTGTCATCCCAACCGTGTTTGTTAACACCAGACTGAACAAATCGGAGGGAGTACAAATGTCAAAAGTTCAATAGCAGATTGAAAGCCTGGGTGTGTCTAAAGCATTCACTATTGTTTATCAACAAAAGTCACATATAATAACATGACATCCTTTGTGCCTATATGGCAAATGAAGATGGAGAGTAAACGATAATTGCTCTACTTACACATGGTGAACTTGTTAAGACTCTAGGTCAAATCCTTGGGTTTTTTTCCTCTGTAATAAGAGAAGCTTTTGAAATAGGTTTTCTGATTTATTTGGATGCTTGTGTTCTACTACTTAAACTTTATAGTGTGGAGTCACTCCTTTTTTTTCTGGTTTTAAGATTTTCTTCTCTTTCATCCTATGAAGAACTGGAAGCATCACAGTGCCTGAAGGGTCTTATGGATAAAAGCATTTGTTTGCTAAGCCACTTCACCTGCTTCTTTCTTTCATTTAATTCTTTTAAATGTCTTTCTCCCCTCACAGTCCATGTATAATGCAGACAATGCATTTTGCAACTGCTGGTTTTCAGCAATCAGTGCTCTTGCCATTCTATACTAGCATGGACTCTCCTACCAAACATTTGAGAAGATTCTCTCTTACAAGCAAACAGCAATGAAAAAGGACTGTCAAAACCATAGCTCATGCTTTCAAGGAAACAGACACGCAAAGGACACTAATCATGCTCAGGCATGGAGCTCTTATGGCATAGCTCCTATAAGCCTCACTCCTGTTGCTGGCATGAGAAAATTACTGGTGATAAAGGGCACATATCTTAAGCTTCACAGTACTTCAGTGTTCCTGGCTACTGTGTAACAGCCCTGTGGGGCTCTGAAATCTACTGTCAGTTAGGTGGTTCTAGTTCAGAGTCAGTAGACTGGATCAAGACACTAATGATGCTCTGTCAGGGGTTCCATATAGAACACCTAACTATGGTTAACACCTAACTAGGGCTCCAGGTTTCTTGGTGAAGGTTATCATCAACAGGCTGACAGAGGACATTGACTAAAGTGGGATTTCAGGCAGTAATTGTGAAGTACCATAGTTGGAATGAGTTTAACCCACCTTCTGGAAATAATACAGCTATGTCAAGGAAGCACTCAGCCTAAAATAATCTTCACAGCTACTTAAGGTATTGTAAGGAAATTCATGCAGCACAGCACTGAGGTAATATAGTTATATTGCTCCTGGGACCCCCTGCAGAGAGCTGTACTGTGTCATAAAGACATGGCAGCTACATTAAAATAGCTCAAGTATCTCCTATGTGCTTATAACTTCTGAGGCATACAGATTCCCGGACTGCAGACATGGTGAATGATCCATGACACAGTGGGATTTCTGGAAGTAGGGAGATAAAGTAAGTTAGAACTCTACAATGACAGAAAACTCTTCAAAACCATCTTTTAAGTTTGAAATGTCTCTGCAGCAGCTCAGCGGCACACAAATACTTAGAAACACCCCATTTCTGTTCCTGCCTTTAGGCCAGAAGTGGTAACGATAAACAAAAGTAACAGCTATGTTCAAAACCCCACATATTACACAAACTTTGAATTTTGATTTTTCTTCCCTTACCAATCTTTTACTGAAGCATCACAGTGCAGTATAGAAACCTATATCCAACCAGTAAAAGACATTCTACCAGAGAACATAGGAAGAAAGGATAAACCTGAAAAGAGTATGTCTTCCCAACATCCTGTTCTGTGATATCCCTCATATAAGATCTAACCTAACTAAACCTAACTAAAGGAAAGGATTTGAAAGATGGGTTCTGCAAGGAATGAAATGTTTCTAACTGTGGTATTTTATTACTTAAACTTACATTTTGCATTGCAACAGCTCAAGGATCCAACAGAGAACGGAGGGCATAGACTATCTGCTGTGTTTATACACAATAAGACAAAGGTTTTGGACTATATCTTTAGATACAGATGAGAATGTCTGACGTCTGCAGAAAAACAAAACAAAACAACACAAACCAAACAAGAATAAATATAGAGAGGAACAACACCTAGAGAAACAGGAACTTGTAATCACCTGTGTCTTAGGCAAAGATTCTCATTACACAGCTCATCTGAAAAAGTGGGACTGCCAGGTTGTCACTCCCACTACCTCCTCTAGCCATATCTTGAGAGAATTCAGATGCTACAGTTGCATGTTCAGTGTTACTTTGACTGTTGAGCTGTTACTGTTCTAGTGACAGATGTGTCTGATCTGACCCTGCTTGGTCTGAACTCTTTACCAGAGAAATGCTATTGGACTTGGCTGTAAAGCAGGAGCTAAACTCAGTGTTGTCCTTGTCAGTAGTATCATCATAATAGCTTGTCACTTTACATTAAAAAAAAAAAAAAAGTCATGTATCTATGGACCCTAGGTACATTTGGTGAGCTACCAAATTAATAAGGCAGGACTTCTCAATAAAATTATTAAATTATCAATAAAATGGCAGGACTGCCATTTTGAATTTAAGATCCTATTTCAACATTCTGCTTTTGAAGCTTTTAGCTTATTCTCCTTATATTGGACCTGGACCTACACCTTCAGGATTCTATTTAACTTGTTTCTGCTAATATGGTTTTATATTATTCTTGTTTCTTTCTCTCTGTTCCTGATCCCCTTTTCTCTCTCACCTCCTTCTTTAAGTTTTCTACTGACAATGATTTTCAGGCCTCAAGGCCTGGAAGAGGCTTCTGAGGACTTGACAAGATCCACCTTCAAATTTGCTAGGCAATGAAACTATAGAGACACGTATGTGGAGAAGTGCTAGATCCTCTTTTATCCTCTTAGCCAAGAAGTCAATTTGTATCGGTCGGTCAGATCCTTTAGTAAATTATTGCTATGCTACGTATCTGAATAGAAGTACATTTCATCCTCTGTATTCTGATGGGTCCTTCTGACAGGACCTCCTTTTATCTAGACTGCATTGAAAACAATTATAATTGCCTGGAAATTTATGTACCTTTCTTATGAAGTTATTATTCTTAACATTTTCAGAATGAAAAACATATCTATTCTAATTTCTGCTTCTATACTTGCCCACATTTCAGATTCTGTTCAAATCAAAGGAAAGTCAGAGAATGAACTGAAAAATCTCTACATGTGTTTTTTGTTTGGATGAAATATGTAATAAATTATCATGGATACTACTTTAGCTTTAGAGTCACTGAATGAAAATACATAGAGAGAGATAAACAGGTGCTTTGCTTTGATTTTTTTCAGTTTATATATCTGTTTACATTAAATGTACAGATAAAATTAAATAATAAATGCTATAAACATTTGTCACACTTGGGAAAGCTGGAGTCTGAAGAAAAAATCATGTATTAATAGAGATATAGAGAAGCAAATGAGCTATTGATATCTTGTCAACACTGGGCAATTGCATCCGTCCAACACTAGTAGTGTGGCAGTCTAGAGAATGAAGAATTTGTATCCAGAGAATAACAGCTGGCATCACTCTCATGGATTTTTCCTACCTGAGAGTAAACATGGATGGAAAGTGAAATGATTTAGTAGCTTAAACTCAGATCCTACCTACAGCTGCTCTCCAAGAATGTCTCCATGTTGCTGTGGGTAGTTTGTTGGCCAGACTATGTTCCAATTCTATACCAAGAGAAGTATGGCTGTGTGCTATACTTGTTTTCTTATTCTTATGCAAGAGGGCTTTGTGCAGTAGACATTTGACAATACAGCCTATTCCAATAGTTCCTTCTTTGGAATTGTTAGTGTAAGCACTGTGATGCGTGTAATATTTGCTTTTACAGCTGTTTAATGGCTTATAACTGGTACTGCAGTACAAATGATATAATGCAAATAAATAAAAAACAGAGGACAATCTAAAATAAAATTTTTATTTGCCATGAAACCTTAAAGTTAACCAGTAGCTGATTCACAATGTATACTTACATTCCTGAATGACGTAGTACAAACAGGGAAGAGGTGAGGTTTAGTTCACTGCAATCTGTTGTGGTTCTAGGACCGTATGTCCATTTCATGACTCTGCTAGCACTGAAGTTCCCACAAGTTGCTGGTACTAGATCCTCAACTTCCATGCAAAGAACAAGAACTGCAAAAAGACCCTACATCCATAGCAAGGGTGGTACCCACTCTAAGTGCTACCCTACTCTGTGACTGAAACCTTGGGTCCAAAGTGGAGGAAAGCACTTTGAGCTTGGCAGTGGTGCTTACCTCAGGGGACATATCTCAAGACTTCATGTATAGACAGAAAGCAAATAAGCACCAAGAATAGGAACCCCTCCTATGCACTGAGCAGCTAATGTAAATGCATACACTATATCTATCAGCTACAACAGGCACTGTTTATCCTGCACATATAGAGAGACTACAGCATAGTATTGGGTGGAGGTGCTGTCAGAAGGTATTGTACTGTACTGTGGACATGGCCTAAAGATGTTATATTTAGGGATTTCTAGAGACTACAACCTGTAACTCATTTGTGGTTTTAAGAGGTCAGGAAAAAAAAAGCTGTTGGATTGGCCTAGATGTCGTTGCAGATTAAAGGGTGCCTTAGTGCAGGGGTTTGGCCTTGATGATGTGTTGAGATTCAGTGCTAGATCTAGTATGAATTATCTGAAAACCTTAACTATAATATGGATACATTCTGTCAGTCTGTATGTCCCCCGGGGAAATTTAGACATTAAATTGTTCCTGCAGTTGTCCTTCACTGAAATTTCTCTCACACAGTTCTGTCTGAGGCTTGGTGTAATAGGATGCTCATTAGAATCCTTTTTCCTTCCCTCCTGGTTGACCAATTTTCAGCCATACCAGAGCTATTCTTCCTCTATTTTTTTGTGCCAGTTTTATCTTATTATTTTATAAATTAAAATATTTTTCTAACCAATGTCAAATGTTCTTTTTTTTTTTTTTTTTCTTCCCAGACACGCAAGACAAAATTCTTGACATTTCTCTGCTCACAGTAATCTTCAAATTATTCTCAGTACTTTTTCAGGGTGATGCAATTTGAAGCCTGTAGAAAACAAACTGCCACTGAGCTTACACCATAACTGCATCTTTTTGTTGTCAGAAACCAAGATCATTCCAGCTGTCATACATTTCACTACAATATGTAACAAATTTCGTTTTGTTAATTTTTGCACTATATCTGGGTGCAAAGGAATCATTAAGTCCCTAATTAACTTATCTGATGGAAGTCAGCACAGCCTAATTGGGAGTTATCATGTTAATTCCTGTTGGTTGTTTTTTTTTTTCTTTTTTGATGTCAATGGGATTACTTTTGGAATGTTGTAATATCCTCTGTTAATAGTGGTGACATGATCAGGCCATCATGGATAGAATATTTATGTCAGAGACCTCTGATAATGCCAAATGTCACATAGATTTGTCTTTTAATCTGCTACAACACCAATGACATCAAAAGGACCACACTTGCACAAGCACAAAGAACGAACTACGTCTACATGGCTGAAGTAAATTACATTTTTGTGGTTTTAATCTTAGTAAGGAAAAGATGACAAGGGACTAATTTTTTTTTGTTGTATATTGAAAAACAAAATTAAAGTCTAATTGAGAACAATTAACCCATATAATAGTATCAGGTAGCTTAGAAGTTTAACATCCTGTTATTATGCTTTATGCATCGAAGCTAACTCCACTTAGAAATGGGCTTTTGTAACAAAACACCACCATAAGTCAGTCTCTGGGTTACACAAGTACATCAGGGAGAGGAACAATGTGTTGCAGAGATTTGCTCATCTTGGTAGTCAATCCAATTAATGAAAACCTAAATACAAATAAAATGCTGTTGATGTGTGAAACCATATTATTACTAGCATATTACAAACATTTTTTAAATTGAAAAATCCACACTTCAAGTGACTTACAAACATGCTTTGCTCAGAGCAATTGTTCACTCATCCGGAACTCAATCTTTTTCCTATCTTTCTTAAGTCCATCATATATCATAAAGGAAAACCCCTCTTACCTATTATCTTCATTGATCCTTTAACAAAAGAATCTTCCATTGGAAATCTGACACTTGGAGCAGCAGAGAGAGGCAGTTAAAGAGTGAAAGTAATTACAGGAGTAGAAAAAGTTCTTGCACATACTGCTAAATGTAGAGACACTACTCTAAGACATCCTTGCAACAATGCAGAGGCTAATGCAGTTTGAAAACAGCCACCCAAATACTTCTCACACTTTGACTCAGTTTAATTACTCTGAAAATGATTACAGAATAAAGAATTTTGATACTGAGTTGTGAGAAGCATTCATGAAAACCTATATTCTCTATTCCAATTGAAGTTCTATTTCCTGCCAGATGAACCATGAAGTGGCAACAGCTTGGGGTAACATTTGATATGAGAGCTCTCCTAGAAACAGGGCTTTGAGAGAGAGTGAGAACCAGGGACCAAAAGAGAGGAGTATACAATGAGAATTGATATAATAAAGGACATATTTTGTTGGAAGATTTAAAAAAAATATTTAAAAGGAGTTAATATATTACACAAATCAAGCTGATTGATTGCATTCGCAGTGCAGTTAAGCAATTTGAAGAGTGCCAGATCAGTATTCTCATTCTATAATGGCCATGATAACTCATCATATTTGCTTTCCTACTTGTAATCATATTTTATTTTCTTTACCAGAATTCTACAAGTAATTGCTGGTGGCATATAGACTAAGTCACAGATGTTAGAACAAAAGATAAAACAAGTACACTGAATGTACACTTCGCATTTACACCCAACAAAGGTTGTCAGCTGTTCCTTCCTTGCAGCTGCTTAAAGGTCTTGCTGTCCTCTCCCACTGGAATGACTATCTGTTGAGAGACTGCAATGCAACAATGCTCTTGTTAATTATTTCATTCTGTTTAATTGTAGTTAACAGCAAGCATAACAATCAGAAAATATGTGGTATTAACTGTATGAAGTATTTTTCCCAAGTGCAGTTTTCATTATGTTGGCAAAAGATTTCTACTTTGAAAAACTAGTCTGACAAATGTCTGTTTGTCACATCAACCCATCAGAATCTACAGGAGGATGACTGTAGTTTATCCAGTTGGTGGCTAGAGTTAAGCGGAGCCCTTCCTTCCCATCTGTACAAAAAAAATGGATCAAAGAGGCAATTTCTAATGCTGTTTTTATAATTTGAAATTACACTAAGCAGACATCTTTAAATATAATTTACTTGATTGATAGTCAGGAAACAATTCATAATACCTAGGACAAGTACCCAGGACACGTACCCAGGACATTCCCTGACAGTCATTAATCATCAAAATGTAGTCTTTTACTTAATGGTCACCAAGTTCAACAGAAGCATTACAGTGCATTGCCCTGTAACTTTCTACAGCAGTTGTTCCTCCCATCAGTGCTCCCACTGCCTGAACAAGGATTTCTATCCCAGTGAATTAGCTGTGGAGATGGCTCAGTACAGAGATGCTCAAGCACCATGTCAGAGTTGTCTCCAGATCCACATGTCAGGTTCATATCCTTGCTCTTCTGGCCTGGCGAAAATTATCCTAGAAACAGCATAGCAGCAGCTAAGTATTCTTGGCAAATATGATACTGATGTGATGTGTGATGATGAGAGTGTGGCTGTGTTAGTAACTTCACCATCCTGTTCACAGTATTTCTGTTCACAGTATAGCAGTTCAAGCAGGACTCTGTCTTACAGGTGAGTTCAGATTTCCTCAATTCAGAGGTAGCTTTTGAGTCCATATCAGTGATTCATCAGCCAGACACATCTGCTTGTCTTGTCTAGTAACAATTTTCTTCTGGGATTAGGAATTAACAAAGCACCTGCTAGAAAAAGAAGTACCTTGAGTGTTGAATCTTGCCTCACTTTCCTTACTTTGTATTTGGGGATTAAGTTACAACCAGAATTGTATCTTCAGTCGTGGCACTGAAGACTTCCATTTAAATTAAGTCAGTAGGAGATTTAACAGGGCCTCAGGGCTGGACCCATAAAGTATATGACAAGCAATTTAGAAATCAATCTTAGTTTACCCCTGAAAACTGTCACTTTAAAATCATCAGTCTTGAGTGAAGGATAGGTTTTTAAATCCAAAGTTTATATCAGACTTTCATAATAAAACATTGTCTTAACTGCCTAACTGTCTTAATTGCCTAACTGTCTACAGTTAGGCAGCAATGAACATTGATTTGCAGTTTAATGACAGAATCACAGTCAGAATACTGAACTAAAACCCCTTATGCAATAGTCAATAATTTAACTGAGAATAGACCAGCAGTAGAAAAGAGCTGGCCTGATTATGTGAGATCCCAGATTGCTTCTACTGTGACAAAAGCCTGTAAATAAGTTTGCAGAGACATAAAAGTAGGAAATTCAAGGTTTCCCCGATCCTTGATACAAAGTTTAATAGTAGCAAGTTCCGAGGCTTTTTCTCAGTCACTCAGAGACTCCTGTTGTAACATGAAATGAATACTGATTGATGAGGTTTGCAGTGAAATCATATGGTGTCAAAAGAAGGAAAACATATCTACACTATAATGGAATAACTGATTTTCAGCTGGATATTGGTAGTGTGACACAAATTACATCAATCTTTTGGCATTCATTGATAGGTGATGAAGAGGACTGGGGAACTTTAGACACTCAGTTCCTCTTGAAAGAACATTAAATTTGCATTATTAACAACTCATTCCAAGTTATCATTTTCTCTGAGGATTTCCTTTGCTTTTCAGCTTTAGCGTTTTTTAGCCCTACAGAATTTCAGTAACTTCCAGGCTAGGTGTGCTTATTAATTTCTGTGATGTTGTAAATTCTTCTTATACAGTATTTGCCAGAATGTATGAGGGGAAAAAATAGTTTGTTTTTTTTTTTAAATATCTAGAGTGATTTCATCTTTCATCAGACACATTCCACCCATTTTTCCATTAGTATAGTCTTCATGCACAGATTTAGAAATTTAATGTGTTGCTGTTGCTGCTGTTTTTCATTGTTCGACAAATACATTGTTTGAAAACATTTCAACATTTTGGTATTCAGAAATTATTTTCATCTCACATGTTTGTCAGCTACTGTGTGTGCAACATGTTAAACCCATTAATAAGACATATTGAAAGGGACAGCCTCTTCTCACTTGTGCCCTGTGATAGGACAAGGGGGAATGGATGTAAGCTGGAGCACAAGAGGTTCCACCTTAACATGAGGAGGAATTTCTTTACTGTAAGGGTCCCAGAGCACTGGAATAGGCTCCCCAGAGAGGTTGTGGAGTCTCCTTCTCTGGAGACTTTCAAAATCTGACTGGCAGCTCCTGTGTGACCTGTGCTGTATTGTATGGTCCTGCTCTGGCAGGGGGGTTGGACTCGATGATCTTCAAGGTCCCTTCCAACCCCTGACACCCTGTGATACCTGTGAAATAATGGGAAACACTGGTTTAAGACACATAAATATGTGTTTAACAGTCAGATAAATTTGCATTAATATACTGTATCTAGCAATAAATATTTGGCAGATAAGCTATGGCCTATCTACTTTGAACTTTCAGTCTGATAAAAACATATAACCTATCTAAAATATTTTGTTTCTAAAAATATTGAGTGAAGTAACCTTGATCAGCTGGAAGACACCAACCCAGCCACTCACACACTCCCCGTCTCTCGGGGGAGGAAACAGGATAGGATGTAAGAGCTTGTGAATCAGGATGAAGGCAGGATTACCACTCATTTAACTACCATGATGGGTGGAACAGACTAGACCTGGGGAAAAATAGTTTATTGTCAATTACAGAGTTGGATAGTGAGGAAAAGATAAAAACTAAACCAAATTCCTCCTACCACTGCCTTTCCCCTAAATCAACTTCACCCCTTCATTCCTAACTCCTCTACTTCCTCCCCCTTGAGTGGCGCAGGACAGATGAGGAATGGGGGCTTGTGGTCTATCCATAACTGTTCCTCTCTGCTGATTCTTCCTTCTCACACTTTTCCCTTGCTTCAACATGTGTTCTTTCCATGGGTTACAGTTTCCTTCAGGTAGGGAATATCCACCTGCTCCAACATGGAGGCCTACAGGGGCTGAGGGCAAATACCTACTCCATGATCATGTCTCCACAAACTTCCACCAAAACTTTGCCATGAATATCCAATAAAAAATAATATTCACCTTCAGGATAAACTGAGGTCTAGGAGTGGACTGGCCATCCTGCTCTCCAGGAACCCTGACCAAGACCCTTCTGGGTGCTTGGAATGGTAGACTGAGAGCTAACTTAACCACGTTGTTTACAGTTCTGATGAACACCTGGCTGATGCTTGATGACCGTGAACGAGAACTCATTTTAGAGAATGAAAGCAACTGTGAGAATGGTGTTTTAGATGCATGGCTGCTTCTTTTCTATTTTTTTTCACCACCTGGTCAGACAAGTGTAACTCAAGGGAGGAAGTGGCTGTCATCAAGTAAAGAAAAAGATGGAACTACTGCATAATACCGGGAAGGATTCAGCCATCTGAAAATGCTAGAACAGTTTTAACTTCCTCCTTTCCAAGCCAGCTGAGGCAGATATTCCTGAGGCAACACTGCCAGAGAGAAAAAGAAGTTATTGCAATAATCTCAGCTACATTATGTATGTTAGAGCCTGGTCTTTAGACAGATAATTTGGGTAACAGTCTGGTAGTGCAATGATGGTTATACTCGTACATAACAGAAACAGCATCAGTACAGGCACAGGACAGCTTGCATCTCCTGTGTGCTTAAGCCAGAGTAGGTTTCAGGAGAAGTCCAAACACATTCTTTGTTTGCCAGATTTATTCATACAAATTTGGTGCTTCTGCAGGTGTTAGAACATAATAAACTGTGTTACCTATAATGTAATTATTTAAATGTTACTTTATTCACTTCAAGTGTATTTCTGGTAATCATCAAACCATTTATTCTAGTCTGGGAACCTGTATCCATAAGCAAAATTAATAAAAAGAAAATAAGAAAACAATTTCCACAGAAAAATCTTGTTAAGAAAATTTTAAAAATGTGATTGGAAAAAAATCAAAGCTTTTTGCCATGCAACTGTTTTTCTCACTTTACTCTCAGCTGTACAAAATAATTTGTTAAGTTTCTCTGTTTAGCTTTGTTTCTGACAGTTTTTCTTCACCCCTCACTGCCATCTCATGCTTTGCCTTTTCCCAGAGGTGCCACTGTCTTGGTCAAGGTGCTCAGCTGTGTCCTGCAATGGGGTCAGTTGGAGCCAGCTGGAACTGGCCATGTCTGGCGCAAGAAAACTCTGGCCTCTCCTCACAGAAGTCACCCCAAAGCCCCCACCACCAGCACCTGTGCATGGACACCCAGCACAACGATGTGTGGACACCAAAGAGCCAGGAAGCAGCTGCAACCTGGCTGGTGACTCCCCCAGTGATTTCTTCAGTCATGATGGATAGCTTAGCTGTGAAGACTGGGTGGTGCCACCCAAATTATGATTAATTTCTGAGCATGCTGGTCCAGAACCGGATACCCATACAGCAACTAGGGCTCACAGTATTACATTCTCCCCATCAAAGCAGGATGCTCCTTTTTTACCACTTTATCTTTCAGAAGGATGTTAGATATACATGGTGAGGTGTTATATTTTATACAACCAGTGTTTATTTTCTATCAGCAGAGCAGCTCACAACAACTCTAAACATGTGAAAGCACCTTTTCTGCTGAAAATATATTAATGAGATGATTTAATATGACAGAATGGGGACATATTATCTGGCTGATAAAGACTGATTATATCTGCTTCAGACTGTTCCTACTGAAAAATTGCAATATGAGATTTTAGATAAGCCCACATTTATGAGAAATCATTTACTTGTCAGTTCTAATGGAAAGTGAACATGAGGGATCAATTACTCCTGGTAATACAGAAATGTGTTAGCCTTTGTAGAATCTACATTGACCCCCCCTTTTCATTGTTCTAATTAATTGTGTAATTTCTTAGAAATTATTTATACAACTATCAAGTCACTTTTTTTTTTTTCCAGTAGCATCTCAATATTTAGAGGTAACTATCAAAACAGAATAAAGACTTGAAGATGGTTTAACAGGTGAATATTTTCTTTCCTTCTTATGCTCATAGTTATTGCAGAAAACAACCAAAACAGTTATTGTTGTTTAACAAAAAGTACTATAGCCCTTAATAAATAAACTAGAGAAAATAATAGAGCACTCAAAACAGCAGAAGGTAATGTTTGCACTGAAATGCCAGGACCCTCTTTAAAGCTCAGGAAAAAAACCCCTTATCTTAGAACTCTTGGGTCCTCATTTTTTTGCTTCCTTGGTTATCACAAGCTTTGTCTTGGGCCTCCTTTTGGGAAAGCATTTAAATACTTCCTTGGTGGTTAATTTTGTGATCACTTTTAACCCATAAAAGACAATAGATCTAATGCAAATACCACGAGGCGTAAGAGTACCTAGGTATTCTCTGGCGTATCTGATCACAAACATTCATAAAAAAAGGAGAAAAGTATAGAGAACCTGGACTTTCTGCTCATGAAGTCTAGACACCATCAGTTGCAGATACCCCTGGATGACAATCCCCATCATATGTGTTTCAATTTCCATTTTACAAGCAGTGAGGCAATGTAACTCAATGACTGCAGCTGAAGACTGCTTTGGGAACACCTAAGAATGTTTCCTTAATTTTCACTGCTAAAAAGGAGATGGGGAGAAAACAGTCAGGAGTTATTTTGTATGGATAGTAAATATACAAAGCATATATTTTAACTACTCTCTAGATGACAGATGAACTACAAAAAACAATCCCATTAAATACAGAAATTAGAAAGACAGTTTCATTGCTGGCCTCTTTCTCCTCTGACCATCATTTTCTGCTTCATTTATTTTAATTCTTTTATAAATGGCAGTCAGTCTTGAGAAATCTTGAAAAATCTCATAGACAAAAATTTATTCACCTATGCCCCTGTCCCATGTTCGTGAAGGATACCCGGTTCACAAAGGATGGTGCTCACACATACAGCTAATAAGCAAAAGCAATGTTACTCAAGCAAACTGAACTAGTTACCTAACATCCCCATATATGTACCGACCCCAAGGTGGTAGACAAATCACCAAGCAGGAGCATGGCACGTAGCATGATGCCTGGGGGGAGGAGTTGGTAGCTCCCAATGCCTTCGGCAGGGCATCCCCTGGATCAAGATGTGCATCAGGTCGACCTTCCGAAAATTATCTCTCCCCATTGCAGAGGGCTGCTTATAGCTCTCCTGGTGGGGCCATGAAGACTGCTCCGGCATCAGTACATGCATGGCCAGCACATGCACAGAGGCTGAACAGTATTTTTCCACCCACAG
>JANHGN010003757.1:0-99978 GCA_024605025.1 Megaceryle maxima | reverse complement strand
AAACCTCAAATTTCAGTCATAGGTACAAGAATTTACCAAACTGAGTTTTCAAGCTAGAGGTACTAGCATAGAGCTATGGGCGGGGCTGGGGGCGGGGCCGCCCGGGGCCGGGACCGGGACCCCCTCCGGCAGCCCCTGTAGCCCACGCCGGTGTCTTCCTGCAGGGCGCGGTGAAGCGGCAGGCGCTGTACGCCTGCAGCACCTGTACGCCGCCCGGTGGGGAGCCGGCGGGGATCTGCCTGGCCTGCAGCTATGAGTGCCACGGCACCCACCGCCTCTTCGAGCTCTACACCAAGAGGTACCGCGGCGTGGGGCGGGAGGGCGCGGGCGCGCGCCTGTCCCGGTGGCGGGAAGCGCGCGTGCGCGAGTAGGGGGCGGGGGCGGAGCCGGAGCGAACCCCCTCAGTCTGCGGTGCTCAGGTCCCGCTGTGCTTCCCTGCGGCACCCGCCTGGCCGTGACGGGTCCTCGCAGCCGCCTCGGAGTGAAACGCCGTACGCTGACCGGCGCCGCTGGTTGTCCCCTCCCGGAGCTGGGTTTAGGGGGGCTGTGGTACGAGGCGAGCTGGCTGGTGGAGTTTCCTCGGAGCCTCCGCCGCCGTATAGTGCGTTTCGGTGGGGTGGAAGGCCGTTCCAGGGCTTAACTCGAACTAAACTCACCGTTCCCAGCAAAACTGCACAGGCCTCAGTCAGGTCGTGGAGGTGCCCGTGTTACCCCCTGTTACCGTGCTTGGGATACCAGCCCTATTTAAGTGCGTAGGAGATGGGAGCTTAGTTGTTGTTGGGGATTCAGCCTTTGGAAACAGTTTATGCTCCTCATTGACCAGCAATCGTGTTCGTAGCTTTGAGCGTGTGTGGTAGTTGCCATTCCCGAGGTTAGTTGTGCCTTCGCAGTCTCCCAGCCAGGTACTGCTGCAAGTGATACTGTTAGCTGAGACCTACCAGGTGCACTGTATGAGAGGGCACAGCTGCAAGGCCCCTTAGCCAGGTCTGGCAGCTGCTGTAGTTTAAAGAGCTGCGTGGATATTTTTATGGTTCCAAATAAACTGCTGGGAATTCTTCTGAACTCAAAAAAGAATGTGTTTCCAGTTAACGAAAACTCAGAAATGTTACGGTTTTCTTTCCAGGAACTTCCGCTGTGACTGTGGAAATAGCAAGTTCAAAAATCTTCAGTGCAAGTTACTCCCAGTAAGTTTAGGTATAATTTTAATACATACAGAATCAAAATAACAGTGTTGGGAGGCTGGTGCCTTGCCTCAGCCAGTGCTGACTCATGCGATGCCCCTGCTTTTCACAGGAAGTGAAACAAGATGTGAGTATTACAGCAGGAGTTAAAACCATTCAGAGACCACAGAAAATGTGAGGAGAGAGGAGGGAGAACATTTGATCTTTGTCTTCTGTGAATGCAGCAGTTCTGTACCCATGGTCAGCATAATGCCAGAAACACGTTATGGTGCCTGCACTAATATGTCTCATTAGCTTTAAGCTGGCTTTTGGAGAAACTAATTGCAGTTGCATTAAGGAAATTTAGCTCTGTGCTGCTGTCAAAGGCACAATTCCCTGCCCTTCTTTGTGGTGGCATCAGTGCCCTAGTCTTTCTTGAGGGGTTGCTACGGGAGCCTACTGGTGGGATATTTTTTTACTGTATTAGGCTCCCTGTGCTTTCATACTCAGCGGGCATTTTGGACTCATCAGGTAGTTCATAATCTGGGAAGCAGTGACAGGGAACTGCTTGGCTTCCCTGCAGTGCTGCTCCCAGCGTAGTAACACTCCAAATGCAGAAACAACAAGTGGTTTTGCATATGCCCATTTTGTTCAGTCAGAACTGGGACAGATCCAAAGCCAGTCAGCCTGGGGCTACTGATCTCTACAGAGACACTTTCTGACAACTGTATAATTTTAAGATACTACCGTTTCTCATTGTGTCAGTGAAATAGATCACATGGTTGTTCCCCCTCCTTCAGTTCTGTGTCAACAAAACCAACTGTACAGATTAAGTGACCTTCAGATTCTCTCCATTAACCTGGCTTTGTGAATGCCAGGTGCTCACATTGTCCATTCTTCCTTTGTCAGAGTAGTTGTGGAAAGCATTTTAGTAGTGAGGTCATAAATGTTACTGCAGAGGCCAGTGGTGGCCGTAGGCTGCAACTCCGTGCAGTTCTGAAGCCCTCTGGCTGCAGCTGTATTAGCTGGTTTTTATTAAAATCGGATTTCCTGTAATTGAATTTCATCCAGCATGTTTTGTAATTTAGATAATCTTCTGTAGGGTGGGGCTTATATGACATGAATTTAGTGGAAGCTCAGTGATAAGATTAAACAAAGTTGGGTTTGGATCACAGTCTGGCTGTTTAAAAAAAGTGGAGGGGAAGGTGCACAATAAATCTGCAGATGTTGCTGTAGTGGCAGCAGGTAGGCCTGGTGGGTGACCAAAACTCTCATATCATTTTAGTAGCAGCTTAACAAAAACTGCAGGTGTCATTTGTTACAAAGGTGGAAAGACTGTTCTTCCTCTTTCCTTTGAATGTTAGTATTCCTCACATCCTCCCTCTGCTGCTGACTGTATAATGTAGGTGTCTGGATAATACCTTTCTTCTTGAATGTATTTTGTTTTTCACTGCATTGTCTGTTGAGACATATTTTCCTTTCTCCTAGGAAAAAGTCAAGGTGAATTCAGGAAATAAGTATAATGACAATTTCTATGGATTATACTGTACTTGTAAAAGACCTTATCCTGATCCTGAAGATGAGGTAAGAAGTGCAAAAACCAGTAGTAAACATATAGAGACAGTGTTTATGAAAAACATTGTGAAAAGGGTTGTCAGTGAGCTGTTTTGCAGGAAGATCCCACTTTAAGAAATCTTATGTTCCATATTGATTTTGGTTGTCATGTAGTGTATAAATTAATTACTTGAGAAAACTTTATTAAATGGTAGAATAGGTTTATGCCTTAAAGACATATCAGGAGGACAAACCATCATTTGGACAAAACGCTGCTGCAGCCCTCTCTGCTTTCCTCTTTCTAAGGTTCCAGAGTTCCCGTAGGGGGTGGGTTTTCACTATCTTGAGAAATGTGGCAAGCACAGGATAAACACATTGCACATGTTAGGAGAGACCAGAATCTGCTTCCTCATGCCTGCAGCAGTGCTCTGATAAGACTTCTGGGCTGGGGAGAATCTGTCCTGTAGCACTGGCTTCAGTTTTCCTTTACGGTAGTCAGAACACTTTTTCTCTGTCTGAAGTATTAAAATACGCCACTCGGTTTTCACGCTCACACACCTTTGTTTGTAGTCATAGAAGTCGGGTTTTTTGATGAATAAGGAAGACACCAGTCTTACAAGTACAAAAAATTAATAACTCACCTCTGAAGTTCAGAAATAGCTAAACATTTTTAAATAAATCATGAATAATTGCTTCATAACAGAACAGTTTGTGCTGTACTGTATTGTGGCCAGTTACGTCAGGCTTCTAGCATTCCTATATAAACCTGATGATGTCATGAATATTAGTATCTTTCTTTTGCTAAGCTGCCTGTTCATGCATCTCTCTTTACAAGAAATATACTAATAGTGTATTAACTTATCATCTCTTTTGTGTGAAAATGCTTTGCTCTACTGGGAAAAATAGTTTTGTAGTAATAAATGGGAATTTCCACAGTCTCAATAGTACGACAAATTACATATGCTGTTGAACTTCAGGGAAGAAAACTGACTAATGAGGCAGTAACTGCTTATTAATGGCAGGTGTCTGTGGGTGGGTGAAGAGGGAAGTGCGATTCACATGAGCAGGCTTTGCGTGGTACTGCACTTTGAGCTGTGTGTGTTTGATTCTGGAAGTTACTGTTAATGCCAATAATACGACTGTTCATCTAGATTCCAGATGAGATGATCCAATGCATAGTTTGTGAAGACTGGTTCCATGGAAGGGTAAGGAAACTCTTTTAAGTATCAGAATCACCATTCCCATAGATGTGTTAGTGTCAGTGAACTCTATATGGTTATTTGCGCTGAGGGAGGTTTGCTGGTTTGTTGTCGTTCTCAAAAGATTATTACATGAGTTCTAAGGTATTTCTTTTCATCCTATGCAGGGGAATATTGAAAGTTTAATCTTGTGCTGCTCTGCACCCCAGTCCAAAAAACCTAGGAAGGGTTTTACCTTTTTGAAGGTTATGGCTGCAGAATAAAATAACTCTAGAACTCTTTCTGAAATTGGGGAAATCTAATCAGTAGGATTGATGAGAAAAAGATTCTCACCAAGGCACATCATTATTAACTGAGTGGTTCTTCATTTGGAAGAATGCTTTTTAAACTGTCATTCCTTTAAATAGCAAGGAACAAACTGTGCAGCTGGTTCCCGATTCCGAACTTTGGGGAAATCTTTTAAAAGCAGCTCAGTGCTTCAGTGAGTGCCCTACTTAATGCATACGCATTAAGGATTCAGCCTTTTGTGCCTTGAAGTGCGCGAATAACATACCTTGTTTGAAGTTGAAGGATCAAAGAATAGTGATAATAAAAAAAGGTGATTGGCTTCAATTATGGGTTCTGTAGATAAACTGTGGGATTCTTTTGTATAAATGTATATATGAAGAATTTTATGCTGCATACTGTGAGCTTTGCAAGAGTGCTTTTCAAAGGAAAGCTGCAAAGTGCTTTTACTTGCCTAAATAGTTCTCATCAGTTTATGGAGAGCTTTGGGACCTAGTTCTTCTCAAGCTCAGTTTGAAGACTTACAATCTCTTAGATGTAAGGAAGGAATCGTAAATTATTTAAGAGTTTAAACATGCAGTGTGCAATAGGTATCTTCACCTGTCCTATTTTTAGGACAGTTTAGAAGAAAAACACTTGGAGATGAGATAAAGATGGGACTGGGATATCTGAGTATGTAGAAAGCATAAAAGGCTGTCAACAAAGAGGATTCTTTTATTTTTTACCCTGGACTTTTTATGAGCTTTTTCCAGTCATTAAGTTATACTGATAATCATTGCAGAAAGTTAGTGGGAGTGTATGCTTGTGCTGAAAATATAATGGCATTTGATGTTGTACATCCCCTAAACCTAGAGCTGAGTATGTTAAGTTGTAGCAAATATTTCACTTCTGCATGCGGCTTTCTTTTTGATAGCATTTGGGTGCAGTTCCCCCTGAAAGTGGAGACTTCCATGAAATGGTATGTCAAGCCTGCATGAATCACTGCCATTTCCTGTGGGCCTATGCATCTCAGTTAGCAGGTAAAGAAAATTAAGGCATCTGAGCCAATATTTTGTTAGTTTGTATTTCTCATATGTGGTTGATTAATGACATAATACTCTTTTAAGTGGTTGGAGAAACAACATCCATTATATTGGACAGTTCTGAAGGTTAGATGACTTGATTTCTGTGGAAAGAGCTGGTTTCACATAGTCTCCTAAATGTTGCTTATATCAATGGGTCACATGTCAGAAATGTCAATGGTAATTTTAAGGATTCCAAGCTGGCTTACCTGGAGTTCTCTTCGTTCTAAAGTAAATATAGTACAGATTGTGGCTTTGTTTGTATGTCTTTGGTTTTCCTCTTCCTAACCAGCTATGTCACAGGGCACACATTTGAATTGACAACAAAAGAAAATCTTAAGTAGTGTAGTTAATTTGTCAGTCATAGAGCTTTTGGGGGGTGTGTCTGGAGAAAATGAAGGACTCCATCACAAAAAAAGTATGCGACAGCTGCTGAACCTGCAGTAGCTATCAAGCGGTGTCAGGAAAGACCAGCATCTTGGTATAGAACTACCTCAAATTGTGATACTCTTTGCCCTCTCCTAGGGCTTAGATTTTTAGGAAGCAGAGTATTTTAGAATAGAAGTAGGAAAGGTAAAGGAAACTACGGTGAAAGAGGGAGCAGTTTCTTTATATACCTAGGTCACTGTGTCTTTGGGCAGCTGTACAGTATATCCAGGACCTTGCAGTGTATGAGGTGATCTAGGTGCTCTTCGACGCCGCACTGTAAAGCAGAGAGAACATCTGTAGTAGCCTGTATGTTGCCTCACACATGGTTTTCCTTTATGTGGGTATGTATCTTGCAGTTCCTGTTTTGACCAAAGTAAACTCCCTTGAAGATGAAGGGATTGTCCTGAAGGTTGAGGAAAGTGAAGAGGAAAAAAAAGAAATTAAAAAAGAGAGTGGAGTGGAACACCAAGAAACGAAGGAGGAAAGGCAAATGGAACAGCTTAATGAACCATCCACTAGCTCTGGGTCTGCCTGTCCAGAGGTAAAATGGACCTTCTTTGCTTTCCTGTACATCTTTGTATTTATGATAGGAGATGTAAAGCCCACCTCTTTCTGTATAGGTTCAATCAAGCGGTAAGTGCTTGCAGTCTGCTTCCATGTTCCTCTTCAGTCGCTGACTCTTTGAACATGCAGTCTCTGTGGAGCACAGCGTGGGCTGTGCAACACACTTGTAGAAGTGGTTGACAAGGGTGTAATGTCTGTTTGCAGATAGGTTGGATCCATCCCTTCTTGTTAGCCACCTGGCATTTACACTGAGGTGACTTCTGACCCTGTTGTAATACAGGAGTGCTATGCATTGTAGCTGCATTTGCATGATAGTCCAGCTCTGATTTCTTTAAACATTTATGGCTATTGCAGTACATTTCTACAGAAATTTCCAGTGGAAACTGCTAAAACCACCTCAGAATCCTTGTGTGGATGAAATGGTAATATAAGTTGTTTATAAAAATAAATGTATCTGAGACAAAAGAAGAATCTCACATAAGGCAAATGACATGCTGGGAAGAACGGATTGTATTTGAAGTCATGTTATAGGGCACTGAACACTCTTCTTTTACTTCAGGTGGTTACCAAGAGTGAGGCGCCAGTCTGCAAGCTGAAAGAACTCCAAAGCAAGCCATTTTTTAAAAAAGATACTGCCACATTTTGGCCATCGAACTGGAGAAGCAAGTTGTGCACCTGTGGAGACTGCTTGGTATGCTTTCTTTGTTCATTGCCCTCACTACATGGGGGAGACAGGGAGGTGCTTCCAGAGAATCTTTGAAGAGTAGCTTGTAGATAAAGTCGGTGTAAATGTTCCTACTCTGAATATAAACACCTAAAAAACCTGTCTGCCCCACATAAAGACAGACACCGAATCCTTTGGAATTAGTACAGAACAAAAGAGCTTCTGAACATCTGTATTTTCTTTGCTGCTTAAATCCAGTGTTGCTGGGGAAGTTGTTGTGGGGAGATGCCTGTAAGGCTGGATAAAAATTTATGTTATTAGTTTTACTGTTATTGTTTGTGATAGTGAACACAAAAAGGATCGGGCAAGAGCATCTCCATCTGAGAAGTTTTGCAATGTAAAAGTAAATTTTACTTTATTCTCCAGAAAATGTATTCAGAGCTCGAAGTCCAGTTCCTGACAGATGAATGTGACACTGTCTTAGCTTACGAAAATAAAGGTACCAGTGACCAAGAAACAGAGAGGAGAGATCCTTTGATGGACACTCTTAACAGCATGAACAGAGTCCAGCAAGTAGAACTCATCTGTGGTACGTACAGCTGCTTTTCTAGGATCTGCCTTAACACTTCAAGTGGACCCGTAAGAGATTAGTATCGGGTCCCGCAGTGTGGTGTCAAACTATTTTTGAAGTAATATGTAGCAGACTGTATGGCAGGTCACACACCTCAGTCAGGATTACTCCAGTAGGTCCTCTCACGCCTGTTGTTACAACCTCAACTTACATTGAGGACCTGGATAGATGCTGTGGGAATTGTTTTCCCTGTATTTGACATCTTAAAATACTGTTAGCGATGGCAGTTTCAATTTACACTTCTGCTGCCTGGCTTATTTATCTTGCCCAGTTCTGTTCTGGCAATCTCCTGCTGTCTGGGGAAGTGCCAGCCGGTGTGAAGCTGGGGTACAGGGCACTCCTGGCAGCTCTGCTAGAGTATGTTGGCAGCACTGAAGTGTTCCATAACTGGAGCCGCATCTCCCTCTTCTGAGTGAGGGCTTTGCACTCTAGTGAGGACACTGTCCCCCTGTGAGTTACAGGCTAGGACTTCTCCCCTCCACCCATATGTGCTTTTGCAGTGGGAAACTGGGAGCAGGGCTGGTCTTTTCATTAGTTGTACTAATTCGCTCACTGAACTTCTATACATTTATTCTACATTCAGCTCTGATACTCAGACTGCATAATTTAATAAATTATTAGACTTCTCATGTTTACTTGGACTTGCCTTTATTATTATTATTTATAATATAGTTCAAGCCTAGATTTGTCTCGGGAATGAAAAAAGGAGGTGGAACAATTTGTCG
The DNA here is from genome assembly GCA_024605025.1 of Megaceryle maxima. NCBI lineage: Eukaryota > Metazoa > Chordata > Aves > Coraciiformes > Cerylidae > Megaceryle > Megaceryle maxima. The sequence goes on along the minus strand of JANHGN010003757.1, from coordinate 91,706 downwards.
TCTTGAGCTAATATTAAACTAAAGCTGTCTTGTTTGTTTTCTTTTCTTTTTTTTTTCTTCCACTTGCCTTCTCTTTTCCATTCAGAATACAATGATTTAAAGACAGAACTGACTGACTATCTCAGGAGGTTTGCAGATGAGGGAACGGTAAGGTGCAACTCGCAGAATTTGTTTGCCAGAAAATGTGTTTTTAAAGTACTGTTGATGGGTGGGTGTTGAATACTGTGATGCTATAGTATTTTCAGTTGTTGGTACAGCAGTAGAACTTAGAAATCCATGATTTGATTGGAATTTAAAAGTTGTATTTCCTTAATGACACTGTTGAGAGGTAACTGGGACCTTACAGAAATCTGCCTGTAAAGTACTGAGAGCAGTTCTTAAATTTAAATGAAACTTCTGGTGGTGTATTCAGGGGAAAAAGCTCTTAATGTATTTTCTTAAAACTGAATTTAAACCTGTAGAAGAATAAGGGCTGACTAAATACTGGCAAACAGCGTTGTCAGTTGCTTTCTTGGCAGGATTTGCATGCTGTTATTAATCAGCACATGCATTTTGTTGCCTTAGTTGCTGAATTGCCATTCTTAGTTGCATTGTAATGAGTCTGAAGCGAGCTAATGAAAATCTTCCTTTGTGTTAATTTTACTTATGAGAAAAGCAAGTGGTCAAACCTGTTAAAAATAGCACCAGGAGCTTCACTTCATGTGCTTGTTCTGCTTTTGGGGAGTTCATTCCTTTGTATTCTTTTATAATGAAGTTGGTAATTAATCATCTCCTTGGGTTACAACAAGCTGTTTAGCTAACTGTATCAGAGAGATTTCAGGCTACTTGTTTTTCTATACTTTGTGTATTGCATGTGGGGTGCATGCAAAAGAACAACAACAAAAAAGAATTCTTGTACTGTAACTTGGGTTTCATATTGCTTCCCCAGGTGGTTAAAAGAGAAGACATTCAGCACTTCTTTGAAGAATTTCAGTCACGGAAAAGACGACGGACTAATAGGATGCAGTACTACTGTAGTTAGACTGAGAAGGTTTGGGTCTGAAAGAACTGGGAAAACAGTACTCATTGGCAAACAGAAGAGGCATCTTCAGTATTTGGTTTCCCATCAAAATCCAACTGTCCAAGAAATGTCTTAATTTTGTCTCATACTTCCTTTACTTGTAGCAACTGAAGTGTGTTCTTAACAGGTACCTTGCTTTTATAGGGATTTCAGTGCTGACGGCCTTGGCATTCCTGTGAAAACTAGGGGGAAGGATGGCTTTTTACAAGGACAGTCTCTGTCTGTTCCTTTCAGTCTTCCACTGCTTTTGACTGTTGGTGCCTCTAGCCCTGCCCTGCACAGAAACCTCCCTTCTGTACAGTGTGCTTTCCAAGGCCAGAGTGCATTGCTTTCCTGCTTTAAGGGGCTCTGTATCATCTCTTCTGGGTGCAGCAATTCCAGCAAAGGCTCCCTGCACAGTGTGTCTGTTTAGTACCCCGAGGGAGGCGGGGCTCCTGCAGGGGTAAAGCAGGCACGCTTTACGATCATGGCTGCTGGGTGAAATTGCATTCTGACAGTTGGGTCGCATCAGGTCAACAAAACAGCACTCTGCTTCTGCACACTCCCTGTCTGCTGTGGAAGTGCTCCCTAGGCAGGTGAAAAATGAGAACTTGGAGGGTTAGGCTTGATGCAACAGGATATTGTTTTTATAAATTCAAAAACCATTTGATATTGTACAGGGATGTTTTACATGCAAAAAATGGTCATGGGAACTTTATCCCCTCACTAGAATATAAATAATACCTAGGAGGAGGTACTAAATTGCAAATTAAGCATTTGGGGGGTTTGTTATAAGACTTCTAAGGTACTTGGATTTTTAAACCTATCCTACTGCAAATTATTCTGCTTCATATATGTTTGTGAAAATACTGCAGGACCCTGGCATTTTGCTACAGTATAAAACATGATCTTTTTATAATCACTGTGATAATCATGGAACAGGAGATGAGTTACTGACTTTTAAGAATCTATACTTAGCTACAATTAAGTGTTAACTTGCCATAAGTTTGGATCCTAATGTAGTTTTTAGTTTTCTTTACAAACTCCAAAATATACTTCAAAGTTCTAATTTTTAACTCCTGCTTTATGTAGTTGGAAGGATTTCTTTATTATGGAGTACACTGCTGCTTCCATGTTAATGACTTCTGAGAATAAAAAAAATCAGACCTTTATCTATCATGCTCTCCCTCTTGTTTCTCATCACTTTATTTACAAAAGCTAGTTCTAGAGTAGAGGCTCAGTTCATCAGTTTTTCATGCTAAATGGCTAGTTGCTTTTGAATTTAACTTGGGGTAGTATATGTGCTTTTTTTGTAGCAACTGTTACAGGAGTTGTAACTGCATATCTAGCTACACTATCTAAAAATTAAATAACTGTTCACTCTCTACTGTTGTGGTGTTTGTTTTTTTGAAGTAGTGTTGTAGGGGTTTGTGTCCATCTGCAGTCCAAACACACGCAGGGAGGATGTGCTAGCTCTGCGGCCAAGTTACATCTGAGGGACTGAGTCAAGCCAAAGCTGCTGTTCCCCAACCTTTGCCTTCACCCTGACCTGTGCTGCTGCAGGCACGTCTGAAGCAAGGGCTGGCCTATCTTGCTTGCAAGAACAGTTTATCAGGATAAAAAGCAGACCGGGATGGTGTTTGGGCTGTAGTGCAGTTCTTGGGCAGGTAACTCACTCACTAGAGGGGTGAGGGAGAAGGTGCCCAGAGGCAAGCACTGTCCTGGGTTCCAGCTCTGAGCCAGACTTCTGCTTGTGCCATCCTCCCCAGCCCATAACAAAGCAGCAACAGGGTGCCAGGGTGCAAGTCAGTACTAGAGTGCAGCCCTGTTCCCCTACCCCCTGTGTACCCTGAACACTTCCCCCCCCTCCCCCCCCCCAGTGCTGTCACTAGTTAACAGTTTAAGGCCATACAGTAGTACCCTCTCCCCCCTAATGGGACATAACCCCCAGGATCTTGCTGTTATACATCACAGTGAGACTAGTCAATTTTCTGCTGCTGGATGCCACACTTCTAAACTTGAGTCATCTCTTTGAAGCAGTGAAGCTCTTACTCCCGTGAAAGAGACTTAATGAGTATTCAGCTGATGCAGAGTAACCGCACCTCCAGACAAGAACAGTGGGTACCTCATGAGGGTCTTTGTCTAGCTGCGCTGCTGAGAAAAAACACCTCTAAGATCAAGGATTAGGTCTCATTGCCTTGACTACAAGTAATTCTATTGCCTTAATAGTGAAGAGGCTCCATCAGTTAGCTCCAGCCAAAGAACTCATTGAACCAATTTACTGAAGTACTTTTTAATAAGCTGCTTGAACAGTGCCACTAGTTTTGAACTCTTCTTACACTGGTTCCTATCATAATCCTTGCTGTTCAGAGCATAACTGTCCACTTTTTCAGAAGGAACAACCAACCTTTACTGTTGAAGGGCACTTTATGGTTTGTATCAACCTGCTCCTTTCCCTGCAGCCACAGCAAGTTTGGAATGATGAGGTCCAGTCAGTAAGTCTGGGCAGTACTGGGGCAGCCTGCTGGGAACCATTAACTGGAAGAAGTCACACAGCATGTTCTATACAAGCCATTTATTTGAAATGCCAACTATACGTAGGATAAAGTCAGTGTTACATGCTTCTCAGCAACAGTAGAAAAATAGAACCAGTGAAAACCTTTTTACAACTGTAATGGTACTCAAAAGAGAAATGTATTGTTTTACAATGCATCACACAAGACTAGAATTCAAGTTTGGAGGTACCTAAATAAAAATACTATTTTTTTTTTAAAAAAACACTATGTACAATTGAAGCGTAAACAAGTTTTACAAAGTACTGGTTATGCAGGTTGTAGAAAAAACACTTGCATAGGACACAAAGTCAGTTTAAGAAAGTTTTCTGAGCCTTTAGCATTGAAGGCACTTGACTTTATACCAGTAACAACACAAGGACAAGAAACAGAACCGTAACGCTGCCGAAGGCAGAGCTACCTTCTGGCAACACAGATAATTACAGAAACCCCAGACACCGTTTTGCAATTTTGTGTCTCAGCTGTCCCCTGCCTTCAGCAGAGCTCAGCACCACCTCTACCACAGAAGCAGAGACATATTAGAGTGCCTCAGATAGCACAAGTATTCTTTCCAAACAAGAAAACCAAAACTAACACCACCCCCCAAAAAACCCCACACCCAAATCGAAGGAACCCGTAAGACAGACGTTTGGGGCATTCCAGGACCAAAAATCAAGGCTTACAGGTACAGGTGGCCACCACAGCCTTAACTTTCAGAAATGAAACCCCTCAAGAACAGGAACAATACAAGAACTGCCAATCAACACAGCAGTTAATAATACACAACTACAGTAACTCTGTGGAACAACAAAACATTTTAAAGGAAGAATCTGTTTCAGGAATTAAGTTATTCATCCATATATTAAGGAAAAGAGGGGGGGGTCAGGGAAAGGGGATTAAGAAGTTTTTGCATGTCCCTCGCTAAATGAAAGTCTGAGCTCTTTCTTCAATAAAGCAAGGAGCACGAGTCTTCCTTGTTCAAGAAAACAATGTTCATACCTCTATCCTCAAGCAAAATATAGTCAGTAATCTGTTATATCCATGAAATTTTTGTTAAATTTTCAGCTTAATCAGAAAGTGCTTCATGTAAACAAGGAGCTTCTGCACCAAAGTTTCAGTAGACAGAAAACAAGTAGCAGGTAGCACACGAATGTGTGTTCTGTGGGTGAGATGTAGTATGAATACTAGCTTTTGAATGAAGCTTCCAGGAAAGATGGTCTCCCTCTCCTCCCTCTGGACATCCAACTACACAGGAAATCCTATGCTGGAGTACAGTTCTGGTTATTTGACAGACCCTTTTCCATTTTGAATCAGCTGCCATTAGCTGCTATCTTCTTCCCAACTCAAAATAGACAAGTGAAAACAGATTGTCTGCATGGCCTGATTGTCTCTGTGGCCTCAGAAGGGCTTGCCATTGATTTTGCACCTAAACACTTACTCTCTTTTTAATACTGCTCAGCTTTTGAGATTTCAGAAACAATTTTGTGTTCTAAAATATAGATATGTCCCACCCAGAGGCCTCCTCACCAGCTTATTCCAAAGCCAAAGCCTTCCATGATTTCCCCTCGAGCCATAATCTCAAAACTTCAGTCATGAGCCACGTCCCCACAAATCAAGCTTAAAAATTACATCTGTAGACTTCAGCCCCATCTTTGTCCAAGCACACAGTGCCACAACAAACAGTAACTAAAATAGCTTTCTCCAAGTATATCTATCAATTTTCAATAAAAATAAACTATACAGAATAGTAAGTTTTCTGAGGACAACTATGACTCTTTCAGTAATTAAGCTGCCAACATACATATAATGCAAGTACAGGGAGTTTCAGGATTTTTTTGTGTGTGATGAAAGTTAATGCTTCTAGTGCTGGTGAGCATAAGACCCAAGCGTCTGGTTGGAGCTATGCAGTCAGACAGCACTATGCTCAAATCTGCAGAAGAAACCCAATGAACCTCAGTCCCTCACCTGTAGCAGCACCATCCATCCCCCCCACTGACACCTTCTTGCATTTGACAATATCCTACACTGCAGTCTCATGGAAATACTGCATATTGGTGATGAAGTCAGGACCACCAAGTGTGGTTAAAAAGAAAAACCAAAAAACACGTTTAAAAGGCTGACAGCAGAAAACTGCCCACAAGACACAGGATCTGTGCTGTTCAGCTGTTTCTCCTCTGGTCCTACAGCACGCCTTCCATGGCTGCACCTGAAAAGCAGTGTCTGCAGTGCTTTCAGAGAAGCAGGATGCCTGCAGATGCGTATTGCAGGAGACATTAGGATTTATTGGTTTAAACACCCATATCTTCATTTATCTAGAAACTATTTGGTAGTTTGGAAATGAAGTATTCAATATATTTCAATTACACTGTGGTGTTGTTACCAGGCCTTGCATACTTCAGTGAAGCAGGCTAAGTAAGAATCTGCCATCAACTAAACCTAAAAGCTTCTTATTTAAATAGTATTAAGCATTTGGACCTGCAGGAAACAACTCAACCTCACCTTAAAGCAGTCCTTAGGGGACTTCATTATGGTAACTGCATTTAAAAAGAAAAACCAAACCAAAAAACCCCCCAAAACCCCCAAACAAAGCAAGCCTTTACCAGTAATTGCTACACTGCAGTGGCATCAGAGCCTAAACACAGTAAATCTGTGGCAAAACCTGCACGGTAAGTTTTAAGGATGCACTTAATCATAACTGTTACACCCAGTGCACTGCCTAACCCCAATCCAGTGGCAGGGAGTGTGCCCAGGTCACTATCATTCCCTCTTCATATCATGCTACAAGATTAATCTCATTTCTGTGCTTTTAAAAAAGCAAAGTTGGGAAATGGAAGTGTAATTTAACAGTGCTAAAGCTTTGCACATTCCGTGATGCTAGAGCAGTTACTCTTCATTTTCATTTTGTTCACAGAACAGCTGCAATTACAAAGTCAGCAACACTTCAGATCAGGTAAGGAACACTGAACGACATCACTAAGAGAGAAGCCCTTTTATAATCATAAGGAGAAGAAAGCAAGGCGATGAGCAGTCACCTCAGCACCTCTGTTGGAGAGGGAACCCTCCTAAGCGGAGGGTTACCATTCAGGCAACAGCAAAGATACAATGCCTTGTCTTCCCGACACTCCAGGATTTAGCATGAATCCTCAACTCCTGTCTTCACTTACCCCCACGTATGGGTAGCTGGAAGAACAAGTTATTACTAGCATTTTTACAGTATTTCTAGATTAATTTCTGCATGGGCAAATGGACAATTCTTGTTTGTCTAGTAAGTGCTTCTGTGTGATCATGGGAGTTCTCCATGGTCACAACTGAACCGGAAAGCAAATAGAATCAGGCTGTCAGATCCCAGTGAATTTCACTGGAACCTGGGCTCTTAAATATCTCCCTGGACTCTTAAAAACCCAAAAGTAATTCTTCAAGTGGGCTTGCTATATAAGGGTAAGACCAGCTGCCAGAACTTTTCAAATAAAACATTACACTGGATTCTTGCCATAGTTGTAAAAATCAGGAAGATTTCAGATCTAAACAAACAAACAAACTAAAAATGTAGTAGTTTGATGTGCTGTTCTTTGGAATTCCTATAATTAAAAAATAAATGCATTGTTACATCTCATAAGAAAATACATTTTATAATGTGCAACCCAATGCACATAGGGAATTGGCAGGTGAAAGGGGAAATGCAAAAGTATGAAAATACAGTCCTTTAAATGTGACAATAAAGCTTAACATATTAGTACAAAACTACACTAAAATAGATGTACAGGTGCAAAAGGCTACCAGGTTGTAGAAAAAAGGTACCAGCTTTTTTTTTTTCTTCTTAAAAAGGAAGGCTTAATTAAATTTGCTCCAAAAGAATTTTCCACAAAATAAAACCAGAAGCAGCATTAAAACCAAAATGATAACATGCTGTCTCTAATAAAGCAATGTATGTACAAAAGAAGTGGGTGAAGCTGAATTTATCTGCTGGCATGAATGAATTAGTCTGACAGAAGTCAGGCCAAAAGTTGCAAAGAATGGGATGTTTACAACTCTTAGGCACAGAGGAAGAGTGGAGGTTGCTTTCATAGGGCAGATTTTTTATACAGGAAGTCTGGTTTGTTTGGAGACCTTCTTCCTCTGCTTACTGCATCTTCCCTTTCCAGATCTGCATTTCTCTGTGCTCCATGTTCCAATGGCTCATCATCCACCAGTCTCCTACCAGGTCTCTCTTCCTGCATTTCAGAGGCGTATGCAGAGAGCGAAGGTCTGTTGGAGGTCAGCCCATAGGTTAAATCGGTTTCCATTTTTGTTCTTCCCCTGATGTGAACTGGGCCATTACCAGCATTTTCCTGGGTAGCCAACGCCAAGTCCAGTCGCTGGGGAGGTTGTTCTAAGACATCGAGGTGTATTGGCTCATTCTTTTGCCTGTGTTGATGCCCATCTTGGGAGAGCAGGTATTCCCTCCTAGAATCCTCTGGCTTTTTAGGAGATATCTGGGAAGGTAGATAGGCTGACTTTAAGCCACTTGGTGATGCCTTATTGTGGCTATACAAATCTGGGCCAAAATACATGCCTTGGGAAGGCGAAGGACTGTGCCTGTTGGGTGCTGGAGTAGAGGGTCTGCATGCAGCATTAGAGAAGTCATAGAAGTCAGGATATTCCTGCTGATTTTCTCGAGCATCTATTTTTTGCTCTATTGCATGTTTCTTTCGAGAAGTGGACACATGTCTGTTCTGAATACATGAAATGTGCTGGGGTGGACCAGGCCCTACCTCTGTAACCGTCTGGCTTAATTCTGTGTCGACCGTGAGCTCTGGTAACCTTCTGTCTTTTAAAGACATTGCTGACACACCCATTGCAATATCTGGCATCAGTTCATTGAGCAAGGGCTGAGTACACTGGAAAAGAAAAGACATTGATCTATGGAAACAAAGTCAAAACTAAATACAAATGATATTTAGGATGGTTTCTGCAACTCAACACAGCATTTTCCTAATCTACCTTTGCCTAGACCAACCTCAGCCTGCAAGTTTCCTACATTGTTTAAAAAACACACATATCCTCCAACCTTCACCTTCCTGCTAGCTCAAGACTACTTTTTTCCTTCATAAAGCTGTTGTGCCAGAAAAGTTGCTCCTTATTAGACCCATTGTGTCTTGAATGTGCAGTAAATGACAATATAGTGTTAAACTTTCCAAAGCTAAGCCTGCTTTAAGCCACTTACAGTGATCAAACCAAACAAGGTACTTGGTGCAGGACTTGAGTGGTTTGTACCAGAACAGAGTTCCAGTGCAGGGAAGCCATGAAACATGTATTTTGACACTATAGATACAACTCATTCTGCTTGCATTTTATATTTTAAAGTTAAAAGTTGTTGCATGGCATTCTTCTTGCCTACACCTATAAGCAATGCTGCAATGAGATAAGCATTTTACAGTTCTCCAGACAGAAGAGTTAAGATTTCTACTTGTACTAATCATTCCCAGTGAAAGCAATTTTAATAATCATTGATTACTAATAACTCACAAGTTGTGGAAAGAATACAGAATAAAAATATGACCTGTATTAAGTCTATGCAGCTTCTTGCATTTTTCATAGAAAGATTCTAGCAGAAACATTTCTAGTGTGAAAAAGATCACTATATGGTTTCTTTATTGAAGTCAGTACTGATTGAGACAGGCATGCTACAAAACCCACCCCTGAATGAGCAGTGGCAAACAATTCTAATTCGAAGTTAAATATTTAACCTAAAATATAAAGAGGAGTGCAATATATTCAGCACAACTGCTAAAGGGAAAAAAAAAATCATCCATGATTCCATTCAGAATTCCAGATCAAATCTGCATCTAAAGAGCATGTTTCCAGCATGACACAGCTGTTGCACTGAAATTTTTCCTCAGCAGAAAGAAATTACCAAATTCTTCATTTATCATTTTATGTACTTCAAAAAAAAAAAAAAAGCTATGTCTTTTTCCAGTATGTTGTAGTTCATCATTTCCATTGCCATGAGGTTGTCATTCAGCAACTGAATGCTGTAATGAACCAATTTGCAATTTCTGCTTGCCTATCATTTTTTAAATCTTTTTACAGCTGTAAGGCCTTCATATTCTCCACAGGTTCCCTTTATACACATCTGCTTACTTCAGGATTACTTACCTGTGAATAGCCAAAATACCATTACAATTTCTACCTGTGAATTACAGCATGCAGTCCACCACTGAAGTTGACTTATGTTTTGTTTTAATGTAAAGCAAATTATATTATTTTAGAAGATTCACGAGTCCCACCTGCCTCTGGAACATTCGTTCTCCCAGGCACTAGGGCATGCCTTTGGGATGCAAAATGCTGACAGCTAGTTTGGTAGAAAACTCTTCTCCTAAGCAATGAAGATGCTCTGTAACAAAGCCAAGGTACTTCATTGGAAGAATTCTCTCCAGCTCCTCCCTATAAGCTACCCTGAGTGGCTAGAGACAGGGAAATGAAACCATAATACTTACTACTTGCTTCTCTGCTGCCATTACTGCTGCTGCAGCAGCCACTGTTTGTCTCCCCAGACCTGTCGTGTTAGTGCAGTCAGGAGGTGCTGCTTTAACACTGGGCAGGTAACCAGGCGGTGCAGCTTTGGGAGCGGTTCGGGAGTGGAACAATGCGTGATTACACGGGTAAGAAAAGGAACGGGAGGGATGTTGACTTGGCACCCTCTGTTTCCAGCCCACTTTGAACTGGTTATGAATAGGAGTTGCTGGTGGGTGGTATGGAGGTGGAGGGGGGGGCAATGGTGGATGGAAGGCCACAAAAGACTCCAGTTCTGTAAACATGGTTTCTGCAGTGGGAGTGCTGTTAACACGACACCGTCCAGACTGCCTCATTGTCAGGAGTGGGCTTTCATCCCCAAATCGCTCATCAGGAAAGAATTTGTGAGGATTCTGCAAAGCAAAAAACCCAGCATGTAACAAAACAAAGCAGGAAGTCACCTACCAAAATCTCCTAAACTAACACACATTGGAACTATAAATCTGCTAGTGCTGTAACAGGCCAGTTGCGCCACCTAAAACCTCCCCAACGCTCAAGTTGATTACAGCTACCATGGAATTAAGATTTTTTTTTTTTTTTTTTTTTTAAGAACAAGACAAGACAAGAAGCATCAGATTCACTGTGTAAGTTGACCAACAAACCCATCTGCTTTAACAGCAGAGTACAAAAAAGTAGAATTTCCAGTTTCCCAGTCTTGACATGTACTGTGCTGATCCACTAAACTAGTCAGAACTTTTTCTCCTCTCCAATTCAAGAATATATAATAAACTAGATTTCTAGTTTTGGTTTGACTATTCTCATCAACTGCCTCTTCAGCAGATTATTTGTTTGGTCCCCAAAATCTGCAGCAGTAAGAGCACCCTGAATGACAACAACTCTTGAGAAAAAAAAAAATATTTATACATTGCATTTATAAAAAAAAAATCCACATACACCAAATGCACCAGGCTCACTGTATTTTGCACCTGGGCAGTTCTAAAGCTACGGATGTATTTCAGAGCATTTTTTCACCTGCACATGTACACACAAAGTAGTTTTCTTATTGCAGATTACACATTCCAGTCAATTCGTAAGTAGAGCAAAATCAGAGTGATTTTTCATACCTGCAAAAGTTCAGCAGCAGCATCAGAAAGTCCAAATTCCCTCAGCACACGAATCTGAATCTCATAACTGACAGTGGCACCTTCTCCACAGTTAAGGGCATATGCTCTTTGCACCTGCTCAGTATGACGCAGCTCCTGCAGCCGCTTGATCATCTCTTTTACAACGAGGAGATTGGGAACTGTGGGGAAAATAGAGAACAGAATGGGGAAAAATTGAGATTACTTTTAAGAAGCATTCAACCAGGAACAGCTTGACTTACACATATTCCTTGGAGCATCAGTAAGCCACATGGGATAATGCATATATCATAGCAATGGTAAAGACATACACCATTTTTCCAGCTTTGCTGGAAAGAGCCATAAATACAGCCTTCTTTGGAAACCCCTTATGATGCAGGAATTTCATGACTTCAGATGGGAGCAGGATATATCAAGTAACAACTGAATGTTCCCTCAGGAATTCTACAGGCCAAGAATTCATTGTTTGTTTTTTTTTTGGGGGGGGGGCATATACTTCATACTTCTAGTGGAATTCTGTAATCATAAGACTATAATATCAGTATGTAACTACAGAAAGAGCATTCTAAAAAAAATTACACAAACTGTTAGCCAACATAAACCTGTTAAAATTATGTTTTATGCAGCCATATTGAAACAATTAAAAAAAACCACCAAAACAAAAAACCCCCACCCGAAACCAAAAACCACAAAACCCTTCCAAAGGGAAATAATGTCTATTTTGGGGTATTTATCCTGTTGCAAAACTTTCTCATGCCACTTCTTGCTGCTATTTGACAATGAATGATATTTCTGGTTTTTTTTTCTGTCCTCAGGAAGTGTGTGTATCATAAGAGAAGACAAATCCAGATCCCTGAATACATAAGTCCTGATATTTGATCCTTTACCAGCTTTACAAGTGTTATATATTACCATGACCAGATGTCTGTAATGAAAACTCATAAAAAATTAACTCAGACAGCAAGAGCAGTGTGAAAAGACTTCTGCATTACAGAGAAGGAGAAAACCCAACACTGTGTAACTACAACTGGTCCCAATTTCACAAAGTTTATGTTGGTACATGAAGAGTAAGTAGTGCAAAATATCAGCCCCCTGCCAAGTTCCTGCACAGGGTGTGGGAAGAATCAATTCTATACAGTCTGTGAGGCTTGGAAATAAATCCTCCCCGTTACCCTCCATACACTTCAATTGTTCTGAAAAATCCTGGTTTAGCAGCCAGATGTTTAGCTACAACTAGCATTAGCATTACATTGAAAAAAAAAAAAGGGGACATTAGAGAAGTTTGAAGCAGTTCTCCAAACTAGCAGGCATAAAAATGACAAGTTTTTCAATTTAAAAGTGAAAACCAAGTTTGCTTGTAGTTTGTTTTGGGTGGTTGTTTTTATTTGTTAGTTTGTTGGGTTTTTTTAAACTATTATTCATGTGAAACACATGGAAGAGAGATTACATGCATCAAAAATACAATTCTCTCAAGTCCACTGTAGGATTTCTAGTTCAAAGTGAAACTGGAAAATGCCTAAGGAAACCCAGTTATCTGCAGAACCTAGCCACAAAGGGGAACAGACTTAGCAGAGGTTGAACTCAAATTGACAATGGTGTTGCAAGAAGAGCACCAAGACGTGCTGCAATAGCATTTATGCACATGCAGTCCATGGGCAGTGGGCACAAGGCAGACAGAGGTGACAGATGGAGAACACCCAAGCTGTAAAGGACACCCTTGTTCTGCGGGCCTGGCCTACTGGGCACAGAGGCCATGTTGCCTGTAGCTGTCCCTCTGGCAGCTCCTGTGCTCCATCTATGCTTTGGGATGGATTCCTGTACAAGTTATAGGTTTGGCACATGCCTGAATCTCCTCAAATTAATTTGGCTCCATCTAGACTTCCTAGCACAAAGCACTGGCAAAACAATCAAGTCTTTCGCTTAATTACAGAACTACACAAAGCAGACAGTTACCACAACACCATATCTGTGCTCCAACTACTGGCCAGGCTCAGAGCTCACATCCATGCTCAGATCACAGGGCTGCCAATAATTCCTATGTGCTAAATTGTACCGAACCAAGCTATAGTGGAGCTTCAGATTGGCCAAGATGTCTCATGTCTGTAAACAGAGAGATTTTTTCAGAGTAAAAGAACTTTTGCAAAGCGTTGGAGACTTTTGAGAACCTATTTCCTTTCTCAGCTTCCTTGGAAACTAAGATAAAGCAAAGTGTTATCAGAGTCACATATTATAATGAAATACTTTACAGTCAATTCACGACAGGTACATTTACACTTTTCTGTAGGGTGGTTGGGAAGTCCAAATACTGTAATGTACTGATGAGATGCCACAGCTGTAAGTTTCTAAGCAAATAATTATTACTTTTACCAAATTACAGAAGTTTTCAGAAGTTCCTTTGAGGCTTTATCGAGTCTCTCCCCAGGTCAAAAGAAACAAATAGATAAAAACTATTCCACAAACTTTCCTAGAAAACTTATTGCAGTGTTAAACTAATCAGTGTTTCAAATCTTCCTAACACCTCAATGTAAACTCTCTTGCAGCAATTTAAACCTATTATTTGTGCCCTGGATCTAGCATCTGTAAGAACAGTTTATCTACTTCCTTTCAACATAGTTGATGGAAGGGAGACATAATTGATATACAAATTGCTTATAAAATGAGGAATGGGGTGGTTAAGGGAGGAACATGACTGTTTTCTTGGTGGCATGTCATCTTCATTGCTTTTCTACAGACACCCAGACTGATCTGTATCTACTGAATTGGGATACTTTGATCTAAAAACAGATGCCAAAAGTCGATGCAAGTTTAACAGAAGACTGCATAGACTCATGGATTAAAAGAGCTAAAAATTACTAACTACACAGAAACACCATCCAGCATAGGACACCGCTGAGCTGTAGATGGCTGAAAAATGCACAGAATTTTCCAGGGAATTATTTCATGTGCTTTTTCTGCTACACTTTCCTTATGCACTTAATTTTGGTCACTGCTAGAATAGAGATACTAGACTAGACAGTCAAATCCTTGACCTGACCCAGTATGGCCACTTAAAGGGCTAAACATAATGCTCCATCTGAGACCAAATCACTTTGTGTGCCTTGTGGCACATTTTGTATTAGTGTGACAGCTGCTCTTTATGGTATCGTACAATGGTGACTTTCAGGCTTGTCTCCATGGAGCTTCCCTCAGCCATTCTGTATGCACACAGCTGGCTACACCTATAAGCACAGTGTTTCCCACTTTCTTTGCTGAATTTAAATTTAATCTTGGGCATTTAGCCATCTAATCCTGCCTTCCAAAACATCCACTGACCCTCCCAACTTGTCACCAGCTGCAAGTTTTGCCAGTGTATTCTCTACACACTGATTATTAACAGGACAGAGGAAAGGTGGGAAGAGCTAGATACTTCGGGAATCCCACCAGATTCATTCTTCCAGTTTGACATGAAAAGATCAAATGCATAAATCACAAAATATATTACAGTAGTTTTATTACTGTATTTCCCTGGCTTGTCTATAGGGCATGTCACACCCAGTATCCTGAGGCCAACAGAGGCCGTTACCTACTTCTACCTATAAAAACTTACTCTACCACACAAGGAATGAAATTGGTTTGACTTAAAGCTGAAGGGGATTGGGTAAACTGAAAAAAAGTGTGTCTTGAGTCCCTACTTCAAATATTTTTCTGGCAAACTGAGTTGATTGCCCTTTTATTTATTATGTTCCTCTGCTTTTTGCTTTTAGAAGAAATCACTACTCTGCCATTTTTCATCCTTCTGGATCTTGCCCATCTTGGACAACTGGTTGTAGAAAACAGAGTACCACTCCGAGAACAGGTAGCCAGGCTCTAGCAAGTGTTCTACAGTAAGTTTAACCAGGCCAAGGTTCTTCAAGTTGCTGAGCTAAAGCAGGCTTAAATACAATCCCCGCCAGTAGCTTATTTTCTAACTACTTACTATGTCATGCAAAAACAGTTAATGTCTTCAGAGCAGACCAAACCAAAGCAAAAGGGACTACCACTGGGTAAAAAGAAGGTCAAATGGTGCAGTACTGCTCTCAGAAGAAGTCATAATATTCAATAACTCCCCATCACTCTCCCTAGCCCCAAGCCCCCACCCCACAAGGTCAATTGTCATTGCAAGTGATCTAGCAGCCTTACCTGGGATCTCATTGGCTATAACCGAAGGAGGGCTGGACTGGTTAGTGCTAACTTGCTGGTGGGTGATCACGTGACAGCACTGCGGCACCGCGTTGTTTACCATGTAAAGGGTATCGGGCACGTTGGACATTCGGACCATCCGCAAACGAACAAGATCCGTCTGTTCCACCATCATCTCATCCAGCGCCGACTGCAACGACAGCCATTAGAGCCCTCATGAGGGCACTGCACACCCACACCCACAGGGACCTGCCGCAAACAGAGTCCCGGGGCCGCAAGTCTAGTAATGTCTAAATTGTAACTTCTCCGGGTCCCAAGCAGTATTTGGCTTTTCCACAGCATTTTCTATTCCATTTCCCAGTCATGATCAGAGTTGAGTTTCAGAACTAAGAGCACACAGGTGATTAAAGTTTGGGAAGGTTGTTTTGTTTATTTTGTACCTGTCAGATTAGAAGTAACCTTCCCAAGGCCAGATCCTCTGGACTCCTGTCTCACACAATTACTGCCTATGGGTCTCAACTCTGTGCCATTGAGTAGAAGGCAGTAGTCTGAAAACAAAGTGTGTTTCTCTCAGATGTCTTAATGAACAGAAGGGGATTTGTATATACCCTTTTAAGATTCTCATTTAATGCTAAATGGATTTATTTAAATAAATAGGAGGCTAACAGAGGAGTAAAGAAAAATATAATCTGAAATCACTTATCTGCAATTTTTGCATTTCACAATAATTAAAATTATGGAGTATAATTACCAGGTAATAAGTATGAGAGTCTTCCCTCTAAGTTTAAACACCTAACAATCCTTTAAAAAATATTAACAGCATACTATGAAACTAAGACAAACAAGTAGTATTCCTGATAGGGGAAAAAAATTTTCAGAATGCACTCTAAGATTACTACTAAAGCACTCCTATACCATATACCTGAAAACTAAAAGCATCAGAGCTTTTATCACATGTTCTTTAACACATTTTTGTTAGTTTTTACAATCCCAAGATACAAAAGATGAAACTAACTGGCTAGTCTTCCTTTGCTGCTTTAGTAACACCTGGTGCTCTCCAACTTTGTGCCCAACATGCAAAGCAGTTCTATTTCTCCTCTCAAAAAAGGATGTCAACAACTCAGTTCCTTAGAAAAATATTTTCCTTCTTAGGGACAGGGTAAAAGCTCTGAATTCATGAGAGTAATGGTCAGAGTCTGGAAGTGATGTGGATATGCACAGCTTCATCTAATCCTCTTGTTCTGCAGTCACCCTGCACTGCTGGGATGCATGTGCTCTTGACTTAAGTCAGAGCTGCCTTAAGTGGTGGCATTAGTCAGCCACTGACAAGGTTCCCATTCTGTCAAACAGGATATGGCATGTTTCTGCCCCACACAGAGCCATCTCCACCCTATCACCATCAGTGATGCTACAGGATCTTCAGTTTGACAGGCTTCATGCAAGATACTAAATAGGGAAGCTACTGCCTGAGTGGAACACAGAGGAATTCAGTGGACAGATTGGAAACAAGACATTTATTCCATTTTGCGGAGGATCAAAAGAGTTTTGGAAACGTTCCGATTCAAACAAGAAGATGAAATAGAGTCCTCTGCCGAGTGGAATAGTTGTTCTCCACCCAGCTCTGGTAGGAGCTAGGGAGCCTGAAAGACCAGGCACCAAAGCTGCTGACTAGCTGCAAACTGGGACTCTCAGGCTCTCACCTTGCCATCCGCCTGCCAGGAGGGCTGCCGAGGAGCTGGGCCGGCAAACTGGCTGGAAACCAGGGAGGTTTCCCTCAGAACGCTGCTTTGTTTCCGGTGGAATTTCATCAAGATCTGTCTCGCAAACATTTCAATTTCGACAAAAAAAAATTTTGTTGAAATTTTTCTGACCAGTTCTAGAGACTTGAGCCTGATGATCAATCTTGTAAGTCTTGTTAAATTGAAAATATTAGTATTTTAGGCCAGTACATGCAAAGAGAGACAAAACATACCAAAATCTTTCCCTGTTTATAGAACCCCCTGATGACTCCAATTTAACAATAGTCGTGTTGTTAATGATTGTTACCTTCGCCTCCTCCACGTATGGCGAGAACAGTCTCGGCCGCACATATATTCCAGCATTCTTTTGCCGCAGCCAGGCATTTGACTTTCCACCTTCTGATGTTGGTAGCATGTCTGTAGGAGGAGTACTAATCAAGCCTCTCTTCATCTTTAAGAATCAAGAAAGAGAGTTTTATGGGTTTTTAAAATACAAACATGGGAAAAAACTTGCAAGAAAAATGCATTTCTTAGACTGAATCACTGTAACACTGATTTTTCTTTAGCCTTCTGATAGATGTAAAGAACAGAAAGTTTAACCAGAAAAATAGTCATACAGGTATTACTCTAAGCAATAATGTTTTAGGAGCTAATCCTTAAAAAAAAAAAATCCAAACCAAACATACAAAAAACCTCAACAGCAAAACCAAAACCAAACCACCAACCCTGAACATTGTAGAATTTTAAGTACAAAGAACCTAGTGATAGCATTTCTCTGAGACTACTGACTTACTGCATCACTTAGTACTTCACTATTCATGGGTAAGATGTGCTCAATGCGGATGAAAGGTAAAAGTGGAGACAGGATCTCTCTCAGCTCCTCTATGTCAAGATCTCTTCTCTTCACACCTCTTTTGTTCACACTGTGAGCAGTACCACTGAGTAAATTAGGCTCTGTGGGAAGGAACAAGAAATACTAAGTTTACATCAAAAAGTTTAAATAGGAAAGTAGAAATTACAGGGTATACAGGAAGTTATAGAAAAGGAAAGAAAATCCTATTTTTAAATCAACAAAGCTTATCAGCATTGCTCCACAAAACTATTTCATGCCTTTAAATCTGATATGAGGCTTCCATAGCAACAGGTTCAGTTTCTAGGAGTATGGCTCACTTGTACAGCTGTCAGTTTCAAAGTGTAAACCAGAGAGAAAATGAAAAAAAAAAAAAGTGTTTGGGATAAACATTTATAAAGCTCTACCAAGGGCTATGCTAGGAAAACATCTGCACCACCCTCCTAGCAGTTACCCTAAGGACTCTGCAGTTAACCCTGCAGCTCCTCTCCCTTTCCTCACAGCAGTTTTCAGAGGCTTATTTTCTACACATTAAGGCCTGAAGAGTCCACTGGAATAAATTATTCTAGCCTTCTCGTGAAACCCACCTTAATAACAACTGTATCAAGCACATTTAAATTGGTCTTATGGTCACAGGATACGTATGTGTGCCAGAAGGGGGTATCTTCCTAGAGACTGCAAGATGACAATCTGACACACTCAGGTTGTTCTCCCTCTCCTGTTAACTGCTTTTATTTTAGGTATTGTGCCCACCTTGAATTTGACTAGCTTCACTCTGAGGAAACTTGTCTAACATATCCATCCTCCCTTCAGTACAGGTAGCTCAAGTTTTGGTCACAGCTCAGCACAATTTCTAATGCTTTCTGGTATTTGACTGACACTGTCGCATATTCAGAGCTGCAAACTCAGAAACGTCACTGAGGAATTTAGCCCAACTTACTAGACTAAACTTGGCCCTAATCTGACAGAACTTTGCATAGCTCTCATTTCCACTTCTGCTTATCGTGTTATCTGATGATCCCAGGAAAACAGAAGTGAGCTGTTTACTAAATGAACAGCACAGAGCAGCAATCTACACAACTACACCAGATGAGCAGCTTCTCTCCCAGTCAAAAGTCTGTTTACTGCTGAGCTGGCTCAAGTACATTCCAACTTGCCTTAAGACAAACAATCTTGTTTTGCAAACAGAAGATTAATACTTACTCAGGTCACTAAAAGCACTTCTTTTAACTGACTTTTGTTTCATTTCATACCACATGTCCATGACAAAGCAGCTGCATCACAAGCAATAACAGTAGACATCAAAGAACATGGCCAGCCCTCCAAAGACAGCAGCCACACCAGCACTGCTCTGTTTTCACGCAGGCATGTTCTTCCCTTTCTGTTTCTCTTGTTTTATTATCTGATTGACACTTCATGGTGGGGATGAACTATAGGCTACTTCTATTTGTTATTTGGGAAGTAAATATTTAACTTACTTCCCACATCCAACACATGTGAGATGGCTCTTGAGGTTATCACTGTAACAATAATATGCATCTGAACTAATAAAAATGTATTTACATCTACTTTGGGAAAAATACTAATGCCACATGATGACTTGTTTCTCACTACCACAGATTTCTGTGGGAGAAATGTACTCAAACTGAAGTGAAAGGTTGATACAATAAATTAAGAAGAGTACTGTAAGAAGGCTGCACGAGCATAGAAAAGACAGTACAGGGTTTTTTTGGTTTTATCTTATGAATTAGTTATAAGAAAAATAATTTGGAGACAACAAGAAAACCACCTGGGTGCCAAGAGAAGAGTCCGTCTCTATTTTCTTTCCTTCTTGCCATTAGATATTTATAGACTTTGCTAAGATCCCTGCTAAGCCTTCTCTTCTTCAGGCTAAAGAACCTCTGTTCCCTCACAATGCCTGTGCTCTCATTTATTTTTTTTTTTTCCCCAAGAGCAAAGTCATAAAAGTGCATTTGTTTAGTTTTGAACATATTGTGAACAAAGGAAAAAAAATTCCTTAAATTACAGATTACATGTAAAAAAAAAATCGTCCATATATTTTTTCTTAATACTACATGGTTTAAAGGATCCTTACCTCGATCTGCTATTCTCTTCATCAACTGGTGTTCTCCCCATTTAATCAAATATTTAAGAATATCTTGTTCACTTGCCTGGTAGAAGGAGAAAGTCAGTCATCTGTATATGCTTAGTTTAATGTCACACACCAAAAGCAATATAATAATAAAAAAAAAAAAAAAAAAAAAAATCACACACACAAGTCTTTTAGAGCTATAAAGAAACACAACTGTATTGAGAGTTAAGTAAGTCTTTGTACTTTATGATCCACTGTACTATTTTCCTCAAATATTTCAGGGTAGTACTCCCAGAGTATCACTACCATGACTTCTAGATTCGTGTTACTTACTGAATCCCTAGGAAGAAAGGGAGGGTGGGGAATTCCACAGAAGGAATATTTTTGTCTAGCATGAAAACTTAAAAATCATTCAAATGTTGGGTTTGTTTTTTTTTTTTTTTAATTAAAAGGAGCAGTTCTAACACTGGGTGTTTGAATCTCTTGCTCAACATTACAAATTCAGCATCTGCACAGCCTAGAGAGCTAAGAAAATGAACAAACCAACTAAATTATAAACTAGGTGAGAAGATTTTCAGTAACACTATAAACACCACAACTTTGCTCTGTTCATACCTATACACATGTGCTAACCACTTAACACTTCTGGAGGAAAAGTCATTTACTAAAAAACGTATCTACTTAATTTCTTAACAACTAGGGTAAGAAATTTAGTTATAATACATACTCTCATGGATGATCAACAGTACTATTACTGTAATTCCTGAAATGTTTAAAGTGAACAAAACTGTTTAAAGAGCACCTTAAAAATTTTAAAATAATTTGCAGCCATTTCTAAACCATTATTAGCCTTCTAAGCAATAGCACATGCCACCAGATTGGGTAGTGTTAAAAGCCAAGAACAAAATAGTTTTCTTAATCACTACTTAAATTTCTTTTTTTTACATATTCTAAAAGGAATGCTTAGTGTGTATAAAACCCCACTCTTACCTACAATTTAAAAATAAGATATTCCCAACTGCTTCTAGCAATGGCTTAACATATCCTGCTTCAAGCAGGACCAACTGTATTCTGCATACAGGTTACCTGTAAATAGTCAGACTGAATAGCTGTGAGCAGGTGGTCCTTGCTGAGTTCATAGAAGACATCTGAAGTCATGACCTGGGTAAACTCCTCACAGAGGAAATGCAGTGCTTGACGATGTACCCACTTGGAGCCGTACGGTTGAGAGCTCCACTTCAGAATAGCAATTAAGGTGTCCAGTGAGATGCTCTCAGCAATAATATCTTCACAGCCTAGGAAAATGATGATGTTACAGAGGTGCTTTGATCCTGAAGGAATAACAGCATATGGCTAAAACTGTAATATAAAGGGTTATATGGCTCCAGTGGGAGCCAAGCCAGAAGTGCCCTACAGACTAAGGTTGCAAATAGGGTTACGTTCTGACTAAAAGTATAATAATTATAATTGTGGTTTAGGATTCCAAATACACAGTCATTTACCTTTTAAAGGCACATGAAACGTGTCTGCTGGCATGCCTGGATGAACAACTGGAAAGCTGGTTCACCCCTACCAGAACCTCCTTTGGATAATATACCTCATCTGACTATTTAACACGATTTCAAGTTGCAGATTTTGAGTCACTATTGGTCGTGGCAGATTAATACAAGCTGATATTGTAACAGAGATGAGATTTTCATCTGTACCACTCTGCCCACAGACCCTCCTGAGACAGATCAAGCAGAGGAGCAGAAACAGAAGTTGTGACCTATTGCTGGTACTCAGCTACTCAACACAGGGTGAGGGCAGCAAAGCATCGTGGTCTGACTCAGAGGGAAGGCAGGAAGCAGCAGTTGGTTGCTCTAGGCTACAACCCTGGCCTCCTATGAAGCAAGGCACAGAGGATGACAGGGCAGGGAGAGCTCTGATAGGGAAGCAGAAAGTGAAACATCCAAGAGGCAGGTATTCTGACTCATGGTGAGTCTGCTACAGTTTCTTTGTACCCAGTACCACATTAGTATTTCTCTTTCATAGAGAACATGTCTTCTGTAAAAGAGATGGGATATCCAAGTCTCCTGAAGGTAGATGGAGCAGATTTGGAAGAAATGAGGGGAGACTTACTGTGGGAGGGTTGAAAATGTAGGTACTTAAGACAGACAGTACCACAGTGTTGATTACGAAGTCTCCAATAGCATTTTGCCGATTTCGTTTCTACATCTGGTTTACATATACACAGAATACTATTTCTGTTTGTACTATAAAGATAGCAATTTAAAGAAAAAAAAAAAAGTCTGTTCTAGAATTATACATTCCAGTCTCAACCCACTACAGCCACAAAATTACAGCTGTGCTTATGCCCATGAGAGGTCCCCAGACAGTCCAGAGCAGCATGCTTACACTGCTATTATTTTACTTTTTGTATGTCATCATTTTTCTCTCAGTTTCAAGGAGATTTAAAAACTGAAGTTTGACAGATGTTTAGAGAACAGTATCTCATTACTGAGCTCTTGGACTAAAGTGAGCAAGAAAGTGTTTAGCACTGTAATCTTAATGTTTGTAAAGACAAATATCAAAGAGGATCTCCTGATGCTAGATATTTTTGAACGGATTGCATACATGTAAGACACATTAGCAGCAATTAACACAATTAAGATAAAATCTTACTTTTCTACATAGGCCAGCATACAGAATATAAGCATTGACTCAATTTCTGTTGCAACTAATAATGTCACTAAAAAGGGATATTGAAACACTAAGGTAAAGAAGGTGGCACTAGGAAACAACAGTTTAAACAAGAGGTAGGTTATAAATTTACCTGTCCTATTAAACACCCACATTTCTACTTAATGCTATAAAAAAGCCAGCATGTTAATTATGAAAGCAATATTCCACCATTAAAACTTTCTAAACGTAGTATAAAAATACAATTAATAAATACAGCCAATGCTCAACGAGAATGTTTGCAGCAAATTCCAGGAATGTCCAAATGTATACTTAGTTTTGGAAATTGTTTTTATTTATTTTCCAATGGAATTTGAGAATAATGCTTGTCTCCCCATCAACAGTAATAAATTTCACACCAGTTCATCTGCCAACTTTCCTCAACAAGCATTTGGATGATTTGTTTTTCACATGCCCACTTCACCTGAGAAAAGGAAGGCTGTATCAATGCAGCCACTGACAGGTCTAGCAAAAGCATATGCATTTCTGAACAATGCATTGAGGGCAGCATTACACTGTTCATCCAAAGTTAGACCCTCCATTTGCTTCTGACAAAGGAGTTAAGTGTTGGGTCATGTCTCAACATACCTGCTTTATCCTTCACCATTACTCAAGTAATGTGGCAGTTCTCAAAGCTACCTACTACCATTAGGTTACATATTATTATTATTTACTGTAAGAACAGCTGTCTTACTACAGGTATTTACCTCTAACCTGCATGGAGAAGACTAGCCTAAAGTGTGCAGTGGACATGCAGCAAGGATTGACTGGAGACACTTGGAGCATCAGCCCAAACCTAAAGATTACATGCAAGGACTGCTCCTTTTGAAAGGCAGGAGGATGTAAACCCCCACACTGAAATCAGTCACGAGGAAACTCAAACTGTAAGAGCAAAGACACTTATCTCAAAGTGAATGCCATTCATAGTATTTCATCTGACATTTATTTTTGAAGCAGTAAGGATACACGTGCCTTTCAAAGACAGAAAACTATACTTCTTTGAGAAATGCAGTTCCAAAGATCTGAGCAATAGTGATTTATAGAAACAAGAGTTATCTGCTCAGATTCAGTTCTTCTGTCAAACAGAGTTATTGCACAACTACCAATAATGTGACATCATCAGGTGAAAAGCTCATTTAGGAAGCCTAGCAAATGAAACAGTCCTTCTCCCATGTAATTTCAGCAATGTGTCATAACTGAAGGATTATTAAAAGTATTTCTTCCGAAGTAAGCATGAAGTAATAATAAAGTGTTTTCTGAACATCTAAATAAATTGGGGCAGCCCAATTCTAGCTATGGAAGGAATCCAATTTCTTTTCTTCTTTGGTAGAAGGATTCTTTGCTTTAACAATCAGCCACTTGGCAAAAAAGCAGTCATCTAATAGCCACAATACTGTTCTACAAAGTAGAACAGAGCATTTTTCTCATCCGAGTACTATTCTACAATATTCAGGCAGCAACAGCCCTTCCAAGATTCATTTGCAGTGTCCCAAAGTGCTCTACGGTGAGCTTCTGTGACCATTAGTATCTTTCAGAGCTTCAACTTGCAGTCTAAAGAAATGAAAGATGACTATCACACTTTGGACAAGTGAGGCCATTCCATGCACTCCTTTTGCTGGATACCAACAGGTTCTCCCTACAAACAAGTCCTTTCTGCTTCCCCCGTTCTCTCTCAAATATGATTCCATAGCCCTACAAAAGTAGCTTGAGCCCATGTTTAGCATGCTAGCTAGTAGCTTGAGATCTTATCAAGACAGTTGACAGACCTACTAAAGACAAATTAAGTGCCTTCAACACTTAGCAAAACTGAAATTAAGGAAATTTTTTACTACAAAACTGTTAGCTTTAACTTATTCTGTGGAGGAGACCTTTCCCTTAAACTTATGTAAACCAGTAGAGCCAATTAAAAAAAGTAGTAAGAATTCATCTTGACACTGAACTAGAGTCCAGAAGCTATTCAATGTTAAGTTTGTCATATTAGGAGACACCACTGCAATCGGGAACCATACTTCTTGAATTTGCTGGCATGTAGAGAACAGTTCAAGGCATGACCTGTCTGGTCTGCAACATGTTTGGAAGTTTCAGAGCTGCCTTGCCCATCGATGAGCACCCTTGCTGCTCTAACTAAGCTTCTGATGGGAAGAGAAAGGAAAAAAGTTGGACAACATTTGTCCAGCCTCTTTGCCATGTCTTATAGACCCAAAGCTCCAAATGTGTCCTGC
The DNA here is from genome assembly GCA_024605025.1 of Megaceryle maxima. Classification (NCBI taxonomy): domain Eukaryota; kingdom Metazoa; phylum Chordata; class Aves; order Coraciiformes; family Cerylidae; genus Megaceryle; species Megaceryle maxima. The sequence continues at coordinate 66,699 of JANHGN010003757.1, read as the reverse complement.
ACCTGCTAAGGATTCTTTAGAAGGCAGCCCACACACTCAGGCTGCATAGGAGCAGTCATGGAAACTAAACCCCTTGCATAGTGGTATTAGACTGTCATCATCTCTACATAAACTGTCATAAACTCTACGTCATCTGCTCTTCTGTCACATTGGTGCTTCGATGGCCACTGAATGAACTAGTTAACTCATTTCTGTCAATCCTGCTTCCAGCAATGTTAGATTTCTAGCAGCACAAACTCTACTGCCAGCATAAAGAAGAGAAAGGAGGAGACTAATGCAGGAGGCAGGGCAGCAGTACCACTAGACAGCCAAACAATGTGCCATATTCAAGTGACCTCATACAACTTGAGACATGGCAATAGGAATTTAGGGTCTCCACAGCAGTAGGCAAAACTTCAGTTACAAAAACAGTAAGAGCAAGAGAAGACTCACAAACAGGAAAGTACATCTTTTAACTGGTAATCATGTAAACAGCAACTGCAACAAGCTCTACTTTCCCATAATTGTATTGTGAACAAGGGATCTTGTTCAATATCCATTTTCTGGATGCAGACTGACTTTCTCAGGTTATTAATATTTATTGCCTTCTGTCTGTTTTAAAGGAATGTTGCAGGTTTCTAGCTTCTTTATGTTTCAGTGCTTTTCTTCTCCATCTCCTCCCCAAATTGTTAATACTAATAAAAATCTTTAAAAGAAGATTAAATTAGTACTTAACTCATGCCAAGCCTGTAACTTGCAGGTGCATTATTTTCCACATTTTTTAACTCTGAAGCAAACAAGTTTTGGTTAAGCGATGGTGCAAAACTATGTGAATGTTTTGCAGAAAAGAAAACAAGACCTAAGTAGCATTAGAGAGATAAAGGCCTCAATGGGCATTAGTGGTCAACCACTGCCAAAGTCTACTGCTAAATTCAGTAGCTTTTTTGAGCTATTTTTAATCCCTCTGCTGATTTTTCTAAACACAAAAATTTAAAACATTCATGTACTCCTGTCCTTAAAAAGCTGAATTGGAAGTACATCTATTAGGACACTGATAAAGCATACAGCATTATTTTGTGCTTTATTCAAATACAAAGCTGACTACTTCATAGCACTTCCGAATAACTGCTAAAGCAAAATTAAAATATGATCTGAAGGTTAGGTCAGGCAGCATTGTGTGTTAGGCTAACCATCCTTCCACAGTGAAAAGTCTAAGTTATGTTGAATCCAATACAAGATATTAACCAGACATTTGAAATACTGAATTAGGAAGCAGACAAAAACAATGCAACTATTGTTATTTTAAGATATTTTCACTTATGATACGGTGGTTATAAAGCTGTTAAACATTCTAAGATATTAACAACTAGATTTTTTAAGTTGTAAGTTGAGCTAGAAATGTAATTGTTACATGCTTAAAGCATCCAATATTTGTGACAACAGCTCTTTAATATTTTCTTCCCCAAACAGTGAAAATTAATTTACTCCTCTGCTCCTACCACATGTAAAATGCATGAATTTCAGAAGCCAGAAATCTGCATCAACATCTCTGGCTTCTTGCAGCTATCAGTTGATAATGGCCCTTGCCTGGGCTTCAGCACTCCTTAAGCACATTCAGCAGCAGAGGCAGGCAGTGTGGCTGATCCAGTTTAAACAGAAAACAATCGTGAGTCAAAACCAAAAAAACACCAACTCAACCATAACAAACCAGAGGGGAAAACTTAACATGGGAACAATGAAGGGCTGAGAGGAAGAGCTCAAGTTTAGAGGGACCGCCGACAGCTGTCCCAGTTCAGTACTGAAGCCAAATACTTCCTAGAACACAGGTGGCTGAACGAAAAAACCTGAACACAGGGATCAGGTCTGTTTCTCTGAAAAATGTGACACTACAAATTATGAGCCCAGTTGCACAACTCAGTGAAATTCTTTATCCTGTCATCATAACCCTGGAATGCAAGTATTCTTAAGGAAGAGCCTTTCCACTTCCTTCTTTCTCCAATCTTCACCTTCATAATACATAAATTGTCCTGGTTTGAGTTCTGTTCAGTGATTTTACTTTTCAGTTCAGCTCTTCTAACTAACTGCACTGTCTGAAGTTAGCAGCCTGTTTTCACAGACAGTGTCTGCTGCTGGCAGTGGTAACACCCCCTGTTTAGAGTTACTACCAAGGATTGGTGTGCAGACCGAGGCCACTGCTGGATCTTGCGTACCACATTGGGGGGTGCAGGAAAGTAAAAGGCCCCACCTGCAGGGAGAAGCAGACAGGGCAGGTGACCCCAAACTGACCAATGAGGTATTCCAGCCCATATACATCATATTCATTATAAAGCAGAGGGATCTGGAAGGTCTGTAAGTTTTTTTGTTAGCTTGCTAGGTTTTGTTTTCTTGCTAAATTTTGTTTGCTAGCTAGCTTGCTTGCTTGCTCTCCCTCCCTCTGGGGGGCTCCCGGGCTCTTCCCCCCTCTTGGCCTACTTTGCCAGCTTTGCTCAGCTTGGCTCAGGTCCTCTTTTGGTTCCTCCTTCTGAGCATCCAAGGAGGATTCTGTCCATTCTGCCTTCAGTCCCAATCTGTGTGCAATCCCCGAATCAAGTACCAGAATCAGCTCCTGAACACAGCTCCTGTCTGCTGTGGGGCCCAGTCTGGGACTTACCCCAGTGCCTGCTCCATAGCATCAGTGACAGTGATGTAAATACCATCAGGGGGTTGGGTTTGATACTGGTTTTGTATATATTCTAATTTTTTTTAATTATTATTTTCATTAAAGCTGTTCTAGTTCCCTTTTCTAATCACTAAGTCTCTCTCCTTTTCTCTTCCCCTGTGGGGAGGGACGGGGGTTAACAGAGAGAATCTGTTATAGGTCTAAGGGGCCACCCTGACCCTAAACCGTGACAAAAACCTAGGCAATAATTTCAGGCTTAAGTACAAGGTCAGATTTATGTTAATATTTGCTTAATCATACCCAATTTATTTTAAAGTTTCAAGTTCCATACTAGGTCTTTTGAACATTCCTACTGCACTGATACATAGCTGACACACTTGCTCTAATCTTCCCACAATACATTTGTTGTGTATTTAATACTGCTACTGTGGGCTTCCTGGCATTTCAGTATTTCAGTCCTGCAGAGATCAAGGGTACTTTTGATGTCAGGAGATATCTGTCTCTAGATCAAAGGCTGAGCTACTGAGTATGGCTTTAAAATAAAGTTTTAGTTCTTATTCTTGTCAAGAGTAAAGTCAACACCTAAAATAAAAGGAAAGTAAGAGGTCATATTAAATTATTTTTTGTCAATTTTACTTTAGAAAGCCTTCTGGAATCAGCAGACAGAAAAGATTCCCAGGCAAAACTAACAGGATCTTGGTATCCAAAAACCTCTAACAGAAAAGCACCACAGTGAAACTATTTGTGACAGTAAGCAACAGGGCCAAGACACAGAACATTCATGCATTTAATGTAGCTTTCTAATAAAATTAAGATACCTGAAGTCAACTTCTCTGCAACAGCAGGGGATGTGGCAGCACAGTAAGACTGGAAGGGGGGATTATTTTAACAACGCATAATGAACAGGACTAGGGAACTGATCTAGTTTTAATAACGTGCTACAGAAGGGGAAGGGATAAGTTATTTTTAACCTGGTCTTTCTAAGTCAATGTGTTAAAATGACTGTAACAGTACAGTTAACAGACAGCAGCAAGGTAGCATGAAGACACAAAAGCAGGACCAGAGTGCAGAAATACGCAGGCAAAGCACAGAAATGTTCTACTAAGATGTGCTTGAACCTCCCAGCAAGGGCTCTAATCCTCAGAGCTTCTGTAAAAGCAGTCAGTGAAGAGCTTCATTTTTTGATAGTTAACAGATACTGCAGCAACCCTATCAGCAGTGTCAGTCCTATTAGTTACAAATGGGTTTCAGTATGATTAGCTCTATAGATGAGAGAAGCTTGCTGATTAGTTTATTTATTTAAATCAGTTCATTTAAAGATCCAATTTGGTTTATCTTGAAAGGTAAGTGGCAATCATCAACTGAAACAAGTCAAGCTGAAGGCAGAGTAAATTCTAAATAAAATAGACTTGATTTACTTGGGACAGTAAAGATTCGTAGCAAGTACCCATACTATCACTGACTTCATCTTCACTGTAGGGAAACTATTAAAATACACCAGTCAGAAAAAGGAGTATCACTGTGTTAGGAATGGGAAGATTTCCATGAAAAGGAATCAATACTGAATCATCTGCTGAAATTCAAGAAAAATTACAACATCTGAATACTTAGAAAGGTCCCTGAATACAAATCAAACTAAAAATCTGTTGAAAATAAAAACAGTTGATCAGCTTTAAAATACATCAACTTCACTTGACACCAAGTTACAAGTATGCTGCCAAAACCCGAGTAAAAGCGAGTAAAGTGGGTTGGATCCAGACTTAGATATAATGAGCCCCAAATATTTTCCAGGAAACCAAGGAAACAAGATTTAGCAATCTGCAGTTGGCTAACATGAGCAAACTGAATCAAAAAAACTTGAGCTGCAGGGTATGGAAATCTAGAGAAGAAACTTAAGACATTAGTTACTGCAAAGTTCAACTGATAGAATTGGTCAGAACTTGAGCAAAACTGGACACCTGCAGCACAACAGAGTATATTAAGTGATATCAGAGGACCAAGCCAAAAGATTTCATGAGAACTGCCCTTCAGAGCTGTCTCCAACCTACACAATGCTGTTTCTTCTATCAGCACTCTGCATAACATCTAGAAGTCATATTTGATTGACGGCTTCCATCACTGAAGTATGAAAGCTATGAAATCAGGGATTGAGAGGGACACAACTGAGATGATGATCTCTCATCTACCTCATGTTAAGTATTACAGTAAGGGCGGATAAGGTGCGAGGTTTTGGCACGGTTAAGTGCCAAAACAAGAATGTCACTAAAGCGCATACTTTGTTACATGATCTGTTAGTCAAGCACAGGCATATAGTTTATCCTGATCAAATAAGCTTCCTTTTAAATTTTGATTATACTATACCAGAACAATTCTGCAGTGTTAGCACAGTACCAATGACCTAAACATGAACTCAGCAAATTCAGTATGAAACTATTAGATACTGGCTTCACTGGTATATACCCATTTTCTACAGACTGCTTACTGCTTGCTTTCTCCTGCAGCTAGGGGATGCAGCATCAATTTGCAAAATCCTAATTAGTTCAAGCTAACATCTAAAATTTCAGTATCTGAAGGGATGCCAAATTCACATTTGCTAGTCTTGGATAATATAATAAATAAACTTCAACCCTTGCCTGATTTTCCTGCATTTCTGCCCTATGCATAACCTCCCCAGGCCACAGTTCACCACTTTTGTGGGCAGACACAGATTTACCAGGCCTGCCTTAAGTTTCCCTTTGAAGTCCTCTATCATTGCTAATCTGCTTTGATATAACTTATACTGCTTCACAGGACACCTCCAGATTACAGTTGTTCCAGTTTAGGTTTTTAGTCTGAGAGAAAGAATTACACCCTGATCATTTATGAAACAGGTCATAATTATTCAGTCTTACTGAGGGCTTTACTCAGTTTAATTCCCTCATTAGTACTCCGTGAGCACACCAAATCCTTTTAGCACTGCTATATATGCATGCACCAAAACTGAGAACCTGTACAGATACCACCTTTTTAATTTCAGCTCATTTTCTTTTCTTGCTTTCAGCTGACCTACTGAGTTGTCCTGTTCTCAAGCACTATTAGCTCGCAAATACTGCATAGGAATGAATTGTAGTTCAACTACAGTAAAACTTTCTACCACTTCTGCATACCATTCAACATTAAGCTTCTAGGTGTAGCTCACAAGGAACAACAACAAAAGTAAAAAAGATGCAGACAGATTGGAGAAGGTCCAAAGGAGTACCACAATGGTAATCAAAGGGATGGAGAACCTAGCCTATGAGGAAAGATTGAAGGAGTTACTTGTCTTCCTAGAGAAGAGAAGGCTCAGGAGGACATCACAGTACTCCAGTACCTAAAGGGCAGCTACAAAGAGACAGAGGCTTTCTCTTCACAAGGAGCCACATGGAGAGAAAAAAGGGGAAAGAGGGGAAAAATGTTTCACCAGGAGACATCTCAATATAACACACTTTTGTAATGAGAACGAACATTCACTGCAACAATCTCCCCAGGGACATGGTATAGTCCCCATCACTGGAGGCTTTCAAGATGTGATTGGACAGTGTGCTAGATAACCGCACCTAGGCTCCTTTTCCCACAAAACATTGGGCCACATGATCTTTCAGGTGCCTTCCAACCTGGGCTGCTCTGCAATTTGATGATTCTGAGCCTAAGAACACCTCATTCGCCTCCTTGTAGCGACTTACCTTAGAAAACTTATCTCCTTTGTTTTCCAGCAGTTCTACTGCAGTAGCATTATTTCAACTTTCAGCATAATCTGAAAATTATTGTCTTAATACCAACCTCTACAGAAGATACAGTAGTTCTGGTTACTTCCCACATCTTTATCACTCAGTTTGATAAAAGTATTAGAACCCATTACAAGTATGATGTCTTCCTGCAGTGCTTATACCTGCTTTTTCCTGCCTGTTCCCTAAGCATTTTACTCTTTTCTTTGAGGTCTAGTTGATTGTTTATATTATAAAGTTTTCAATCTTGGCAAATTGAAATTATTTGATTGCTCTAAGTTATGGATGTACAGATCTACTGTTAAAAGTTATTTTCCTAAGAAAATTAAACAAACAAACCACGTTGGTGATATCTCAGTGAATTCCATTCTTCATTTCTCAGCTCAAAAGCAAAACTCTCATCCCCCACCACCAAAGTCTGAAGCAACTGCCATATCCCATTACATATAATATGGCCACTAAACAGTTCAAAGACCAAAGATGAAACAGCAAGAAAAGCTCCTGTATTATTAGTTCACCAGTCAGTACTCTGACACCCTGGCCAACCTCCACGTGCAGGAAGTCTCTTATCAAGATTTGAGGGATTTTCGAGTACAATGACCTCATTACTGTCTATAAATATGTAAAGGGCAAGTGTCAGGAGGACAGAGACAGGCTCTTCTCAGTGACATCCAGTGATAGGACAAAGGGTAATGGGTACAAGCCGGAGCATAAGAGGTTTGGGGTAAACCTTTCTGAAGGTTTACCTTTTGGAAAAGGTTTTTCACAGTGAGGGTGACAGAGCACTGGAACAGGCTGCCCATGGGGGTTGTGGTGTCTCCTCTTCTCTAGAGAGTTTTTTACATTCAAAACCCTCCTGGATGCATTCCTCTGTGACCTGATCTAGGTGACCCTGCTCTGTCATGGGGGTTGGACTAGATGATCTTTCGAGGTCCCTTCCAACCCCTATTGTTCTGTGATTCTGTAATGGACAAAAGGGAAACTTTCTAAACTTTGAATATTCACTGACCCGTGCCTTGAGTTCTGTACATCAAGAAATAGATATTAAATAAACTAGGACTAGTGTAATTAAGTCATTTAAATCTACCTTCCAACAGCAAGATTGCAGGCTTGGTGTACCCCCTTTGACATACAGAAATAATTATTCAAGTTAAGAGCCTTGTTAATATATAGGGATACTTCATAATGAATTGAAATATTTCCTCCTCTCAACAAGGATCTCTTGTATTTTCCCCCCATTGTTTACACACAAAAAAAATGGATTACAGATGAAAGTAGAAATCATTATAGACAAAAGCAGATCAGAAATATCAAGAACAGTTATACATATTTGACATAAATAGCATGCTGCATTGTATAACATTATTGAAGTTAAAAGCTCTCGCATGGCATTTCCTCTGTCTCTAGAAAAGACAAACACATTATCTACAACTTACAGAAGGAAAATAAACAGGCATACTTACAGTGCAATATAGCTAAAAAACCTGTGCTACTAAGGTCATATATTCTACAGCAAGGACAATACTACATACCTTGTGCAAGCATGTTAAACTCCAAGAACAGTGCTATGTGATAAAGCTCCATAGCTTCTTCAGCCCTAGTCATGTTTAGTTTTCCTGCTACAAGAGCCTGAACTTCACTTAAACTGCCCACCGAAGGGCTGGAGTGCAAAACTGAGAGGTCCACCACATCTGTATACATACAGTTCAAAATGACCTTGGCATATTTTTTTGGTATAATAGATTCATCCAATATTATTCTAGTTGGAGTTCGTAGAGTTCGATCTGTGATTTCTTCACCAGTTCGTATCCTCCTCTGCAGCAAGTGACGAAAAAATGGCGATCGTGATGAAATAATAGCTTTGTGAGCTCTGAGCTCTTCATCTAGACAGTTCTGACTTCCACCAAAAGTTTCAACTAAGTCAGAGTTGGATGAAAAGCTAAGAACCACATCATAGTAGCACATGTAATCAAACAGTGCGCGCATGTCAACATCTAAGGAATTCGGTGTGCCAAATTCCTCACTAAGCTGCACAAGGATATCAACATTTTGGAATCTTGAATCCTCCATTCCAAACTCTCCTGTGTAAAGGTAGTGTAACAAAGCAGAAAACATAGGCATATCTATGCCAGCTGTGTTAATATCCATTATTATTTCTGCCCCATACTCTGGTGAGGAAGAAAGCAGCGTCTTAAAAAATGGACATCTTGCCGCCAGTATCGCACGATGCACAGGAAAACAGGTTTCTTGAAATATTAAGTCTACATCAGTACAATATTTGTACTGATAAAGTTCAGCCATGTCTTTTTGTAGCGTCCTGGCTTCTGGTCTTGCCAAGTTAGCTTGTAGGTAAAGTTCCTTTAAGGCTGACGTCCCTTCGTATTCTTCTACTAATGCATTAACATCTCTGACATCCCAGCCTGAGAGGAGTTCGCGCATCTGCTTGGCATGATCAGCAGACCGGCTCGATTTCCGACGCTTAATGAATTTCTTTTTGAGGGTGGCAAGGCCAGAGGTTTTCTTTTTCTTGTCTTGAGGTTTCTCATGGCCATGGTCAAGGCTATACAGCTTTGATTCACAGCCATAACCTTGATGAGAGTAGGATGATGTCCCTAGAGGTAAAAGGAAAATTGAAGACATTCTTTAAAGGAAGGTCCATACCACCTAAACAGTCCATCAATGCCTCTGCAGGTAACAGATTTTTTTTCTCCTCAGATCAGATAATTCAACAGCTTTGAAACCTGACTGAAGCCTTTGCTAGCCATTAAGAAAAAAAAAAAAAAAAAAAAAAAAACCACCTACAAAAAAAAAACCAACCAACCAAACAAAAAACCAAAAAAACCACACACCACTTGGCATCTACAAAGCTTATGCTATTAAAGAAAAAAAATATACTCAATTTTAAGAACTAAGCAGTGATGAAGAACTAAGAGCTGATGCAGCTCTGTAGCACACAACACTTACCTAAGCAGGAGAACACTGGTCATAACTTTACAAGTGTCACTGCATTAACTACAGGAAGTAAAAAGTATAGCCTTTTAAGAAATGGTATGACCTTAGTGAAATAATATCACCACCTCCTTCAAAGTCTCTTTCAAATTCTGCTCTTCTAGCATTAAGTGTCTTTGATCAAGAAAAGCATACCCAGCATCAGTTACCGCAGTCAAAATAAAAAGTGAAGAGAATATAGTACCAAAACATTAAGGGAAATTGAGGATGACTGATAATTTTCAATGCAAATTTAACAGCAGGAAAAGTCCTGTCGTGATAAGTAATGCCAAAAGAGAAATGCATAAAATGGACTCCTTTTTACAGCTGCTAATTCATGCATACACCCCATTTAAAAGAACATGGAAAAATGTAATTTCTAACATATTATCTATGTTTTGAACACAGCATTATACAACTAAAGTATACATAATCTTTCCCCTCAAAAATAATTTATAGATAAGTTATGAACCAAATGTCATGAAATGAAAAATGGATTCCCCTCAACATGACCTGTGTTATATACCTGACCTGTTCTGCTAAATGAACCTTTGCTCATTGTCAGTTTGAGCCTGGCTGCATAGATGGTAACACTGACAGTAATTCAGTAAGAAAGAGAGGAATTAGAATCTGCATTTCAAGAAGTAATGGAAAACTGAAGTAATGCTTTAGTGAAAAAAAGTAGTTAAAAACTGCAGCTTAAACAGAAGCATGACTTGGGCTAAAGGGTAATTTTCTAATTTAACTTCATTAACAGAATTTTCACTCTAAGCCACATAGTGAAAAACCTCAGAGGCAACAGGAAAAAAAAAGTAGCACACACATCCAAGTACTACTTCCAGACAACAGAAGAAACCTGAAGAAAACATTTGCAAGTGGTCTACAAAATTAACAACAATCACAGGTTCATCTGAAATAGTATTTGCCCATTTTCTGTTAAGAAAATGTTTCCACTGATAAACCTGTGTAGCTTCACTACTTGTTGCCTTTTTAGGATCTTCCAATTTCAAAGCACATCCAACCATCAGTTTTGGGGGGCTTTTGTAACTTGTTCTATCATGACTGTCTCAAAGTTCCATTTGTTTCAGGTAGATTTGATGGGATCTTATTTTGCTATGCTATTTTGACAGTGATATTATGGACCAGTCTCCCAAAACACAGATCTTTTAGATACCATGTTATTTCAGGTAAGTATTTCTTGAACTTTGAAAGACACAGGAGCAATTCAAAGTATAGCAATTGTAACAGTTCCATCAATGGTTTTATTACTTAAGACTCAAAGTAACCTTATATATTGGCTTTTATGCCAAGCTAATTGAAATGCTCCCAGATCATGCAACACAATGGTTTTACAATTAATCTATTAGTGAACGCATTGTGAAGAAGCTTTTCTTTCCTCAAATAAAGACCGCTAACCATTTTATCCATGCTGTATTAAATTTTGCTTGATCAGGCAATATGTTATTAATCATACTGAAATTTCAGGACATTAAAGAAATATCAGTTTAAATTAAAAGAACACTAGTAACTCAAGAAAACTTCAACAAAGAGTCTGTGCTGCAAAATGCACCATAAAAATTCCTTCCACGTGCTATACTAGGCATTGGAATAAGAAAGGATTCAGTCTCCTGCTGATAGAGACAAGCCTAGAATTTCTGGTCCGTTTTAAGGGTATCAATTACATTTCACAATAAAAAGTAGAACTATACTTTGGTCACTCTATAATGATAGATTCTGCTCCAGGAGAACATGCCAGCTCATTTCTATTTGAAGTATTTTGGATTCTAATGGCAAATCCAAGTATGCAGAATATTCTCTTACATTCCGCTAAAGAAAAACTAGGACACCACAAGTCTCAATTTCTTTCTTCCCTGAAGGCTGCTGTGAGGTATTACTTGTACATGAATCACCACAAGATACTAAAACACCATTCAAACCTTTGTGTTCCCTGAGCTCCTTACAAGATTTAACTTCAGAAGAACTGCAAACAGTGCTATTAACCCTTACAAATGGATAAAACACTGCTATAGACACAACTGCTTTTTGCCAGCAGCAGAAGTAGAGATGCCCCAGCATGATCTCTCTAGGTTCACAACAGCTGATGGCTCTATATCCCTCAAAAAAAGCATTCTGAACAGCCCCTTTCTGACCTGCCTGTATTCCTTCAGAAGGCAGCAGCATTAGAAGTAGGAAACAGAAATTTATTCCCTATTTCTACACTAAAATGACCCAATCTATTAAACACTGTTAAAAAGCAATAGCTACTTCATGCCCCTAGACCACATCTAGCTTTGAAGTGATAAATATTTACAAGAAACAGATGACTGCCAAGAGAAACTACTTGGGCACTTGACAATGAATAATGGGATCTGTCTAGTCCTCTGCATGCCTACACATTTTAAAATTTAATTATACAGCTCTATTTAAAAAGTAAACATCTTGAACAGATCTAACACCCTACAAAATGGTGTGAAATCCTCCTCCTGCATGCTGTAGACAAAACAGCAAGGAGATGACTAGTTCAGCCTTTGCTACAACAGAAGTATTTTTTACAGTAAAAGCACTGCATTATTTTTGCTGATTTATGTCCTCTTTATAAACTGTAAGCAAATTCAGCATTAAATAACTAATAATTGGAGCTCATCCTACAAAACTACGGTGCTTTGCCAGATCAGTTCTCGGCTTTTCATATTCATCCTACATTTACAATGTCACACAGTGCAGCGCTTCGATGGTAAAGCAGCATAGCTAAAACAAACCCGCAAGCCTGAATCTAGTCTCCAGGAATAAGGCAACTCATGCCTATTATGCAGCTATTATAACTCTAGTCCCCATATTTCCAGTTCTATTTTGGGACAGTAAATAGATCCAATGTCTTCTACATTAAAAAAAAAAAAATCTGTAAGAGATCTGATTTCACATTAAAGCATCATTATTCTGGCAGGTGATTAAAAGCTCATTTATTGATTTTAGGATACATCTATTTTCTACTGAGACAGTTCCACAAACCAAACATTCAAACAAGAATCAAGATGAAAAAGAGCTGAACTCCACAAAGGAGGAAGAAGAAATGTAAGCCTGTATGTAGATAGTACACTCACTCCACTAGTACACTCACGAAAACACCACCAGTATCAGAAGATTTCAGCAAGAACTTTTAACCAGAACACTCATGTGTGTTGACCAAGATGAGACAGTCACATGCTTCCTCAAAAAAGTCTCAACCACAATTTTCAATAGGTAATGGGGATCAGTAAATCTATCATGACATCCTAAATAACAGGTTTCTACTTTGAGTTTTCTAATGAAGAGGACCAACAAAACCTTCCACAGACCAAGTAGAAAGTTTCTGGGGAGTTTAGTGAAGGTTTTAGAACTCTCCCCTCTTCAAATCTGCTCAACAGGGGTTTCTGCATGCAGAGCTGCTTGTTCTCAGGTCTGTAAGGGTTTCTCTTCTTTCAGTACAAAGGCAGATAAAAAACACCAGGACATGTAATAAAAATGTTTTGGGTGTGATTTTTAGCAAGTATATATACACAAACTGGGGCAAGCCTTTTATTACTGTTATTTATGATACACTGAAAATAAGTAAAGCCTTAAGTGGACTTTACAGCATGGATATCCAAAATGCTACTACTAAAAGTTCTTCCTTGACATGCTACAACAGCACACACAGAATTTAGCCCAGAGCACAGGTCTTTACAAGTAGGACTTCGCAGCCTGTCCTCTACTCAGGTCTCCAAAAGATAGCAAAAGTTGGGACAAAGAAAGATTACAAAGCAAGCCAATTTCTCCTCTGCTAAGGATATCACTGTGCTTCCAGTGATGATTAAGAAAAGAAATAACACTGAGTATCAGTAACTATTTATTCAGTGTCACAAGCCAAAGGCATAAAGGAGAAAAATGTTTCTAAAGTATTTATGTTATTTACTGCTAAGATTGTTCTTCAGGCTGTCAGGGTTGGGTTTTTTTAAGCAAAATTTATTTTCTCAAAAACTGCCTTATTGAGATTCATGACATAACTATTTATTATTTATAGTGTGACAGTACTTAGATCTACCACTGAGGTCTTTTTACACTAGACTGAAAAGTACATGAAGGTAATACTTGCCCCAGTTATTACTGGGATAAGAAAATAATTTCTTAAGAGGACTTCAACTCGTGGTTTCCAGTTAAGCAAGGTTCTTGCTTGTAAAAAAATAGTTAGGACACTAAGTAGCCCCATTCACAGGAACAGAAAAAGGAAAGGAGAAAAAGCTGTCTTCAACACCACTTGCTACTTAAATAGGAGTTTTATCAGAGATATCCTCCTAGCAATAAGGAATTAATTCACTCCTAGTAGACACAATGCCAGTACTACAATCAATCACGGTGATCAAGAGTTTTATATGCTCTGGCAGTCTCACAGAAAATCTGAGGAAGAATAGAAAGTGGTAGTATTTACAGACAGCAACTGCTTTTGAATTGCGAATACAAGCGTGCATGGATTAATTATCAAAAAAACCTCCACTTTATTTTATTTAAAGAACCTGGCATCTGTTTACTAGCAAACGGCAGATCAACTCATTGCATACATAGGCCAAACAGATACTGGACAGTACTGAATTTCATGCACGATTGATCTTGAATGGATTCAAACTTGTGACCTAGAAAATAAAAGCTCTGCATAACATTACTGCAAGCAAATCAAATCCGGTGCACACGCAATCCAGCAAGACATTTATGTAAGTGACAAGATAACTGAAAACAGTTACCTATGAATGTCTGTTGTGCCTGTGAATTTCCCCCTACCCTTGGGGAACACGAGTGAGGGTAGTTAGATGCATTAGCACCCATTTTCTTCAGTCACTCAGGCATCCCGCCTGCTGGCTCTTCAATCTATAATCCCATAATCCTTTATAAATCTTCAATCCCAGGTCCAGCATTCTGTTCCTCCATTTCTGAAGAACAAAAACACCAATAAATTACTTCATTTTTTTTTTCCAATAGGTATTACACAATTCAAGTAAAATAAACACAGCCTCCAGCACATGATATTTTCATAAATTGAAACCTCAAGTATTTCTAAGTTTTTTTCTTTGAACGATTAAACCAAAATGAAAAAGTACTTTTTTTTTCCCCTCTCCTCAGAAAAGAATTTGTAATTTTTCCAAACTGTTTACAAATCAGTATGATAAACTGCAACAAGGAACCATCAAACTTCCAGGCTTTCAAAATTTTAGCTAAGAAATCTTGAAGTAGGAGCTGGCCCAGACTAGACATGCTCCTTTAACTATACCAAGAAAGAAAGAATTTTCATATACACTGATATGTTTACACATAGTTATAGAAAGTCCAAATTAAATTATACCGACTCAGAAAGCAGAATAAACCAATCACATCAGAGGTTACATCATCATCACTGCTTTCAGCTGCATTTTGGTTTCATATCATTTAACACATTCTAATTTACTCCTATATTAGCAGTGTGAAAATTTAAGTACTGTGAAATGGAAATTACCACAATGAAAAACTACCTACTGTCAACTGAACATGTGTGCCCTCATCCAAAACACAAATGTGAAGGTAAGAAAGTGGCAGAAAGGTAAAGTCCACACTAAGAATTTTTTTTAGACTCCATTCAGTATTGTGAGCACCTAGCTAAATTCTACCATGTTGTCACAGGTGTACCTTTATTTGCTGTAAGCTCCCAACTTATCTCCTTTCTTCCTAAACCTCTGGCATCTTAAATGGGACAAATGTGTGCCACCCAAGAACATGTACTTTCAAGGAAGCTGCAGAACTGTTCCAGTCTCGTCATGCTGCTTTAGTAATTTATTTCTGGCATGAGTAGCTTGGAAGAGGGAGTTACCGTGACACTGCGGAGACAGGATTCTAAGTGGAGACACACACCTAGCCTCTTCCTCACAAATGCAGTATGAAAAGCAGATCCTGGGAAGCAGAAAGCAAGAGAAAAGACAGGAAGGAGAAGGCTGCAAGTTGCTGTAAGCACATGGGTGGGGGGGAACAAGCACCCCGGGATTCAAGGGTTTGCTACATGAGGAGGAAGAGTACAGAAGGGTTTGGAACTCTGGCTTATAGACACAGCTATGTGTAAAAGTGAGGCACAGGACTGAAGCCTTGCAAAAGCAAGAGTGCATGACTTCCAGCCATCTGATGCCTTAGAACAAGGTTCCTAAAAATCAGTCATTTTGGCATTTGTGGTCCAAATGTTTTCAAAAAGGAACCACAACACCTCACACTAGACACGATGTACAGGCAGAATCGCTGATCTAGACAGCACATAGCCCTAGGCTGCCTCACACAACTGCAGCCTGATGATTACTGCCTGAATTCTGCTAAGGCAGGAGACAAAACTCTAACAATGCAGCAGCTTTCCTGGTATTATAGAAGCCAAATTGAGCCAATCTACAAGCTTGCAAATGCAGAAAGAGGAGGGTCCCATGCTTGCCCTCCCTAGCTAGATGGCAATGTCTCCTGAAACTGCACAGAATCTGATGCTTTTCTTGAACTTGTGTCTATGCAGATTCAGTTTGCTGCACATCAGGAAACAGAAAAATAATTCCTACACGAATAGTGAAGCTGCTCAGGATAAAGTTAAACCAGAGGACACATAGCATGTGCAACATCACACCAGGAAATACCAGTAAAACATCTCGGCAAATACAAGCTGTTGGATCACTTCAGTCTTAGCTAATTCACATACTCATTTTCTTCCTTGTGAAGAAATAAACTAGCTATTCTAAGATAACTAAATATATATAGATGCAGAACTCTTTGCCATGCATGAAAAGCTCCACTTATTCAAGAAAAAAAACCCCACCACTTAATTTCATTCAAACCATGATACTCCAGTGATCTATGCACCCAGACAGAATATGTTGCTTAAATATGTTGTTTCCTGATAGACTTAGTTATATTCAGTACAAGCTTTGCGAAGGTAAGAGTGACCTTTCAACTTTCAGAAATAGAAGCCAGCATCCTGAGTAGATATCCTAACAACTTCCCTTTTCTCAGCTAAAAAATGAACTTGGTTCATTTGGGGACAGTCCTGGAATAATGCCACTGCTATTCCACTTTTCTGCATTCAGCTGTGATGTGGTAACTTGTCTATCAGATGTCTACTAATACTTTTTAGTTCTTCCTCACAAGGGAAAGAGCCCAGAAGAGGGAAAAAAGAAAAACATTAATTTCTTGGGTTGGTTTGTTTGGTTTTGGTTTTTTTTGGTTTTTTTTTTTTTTTTTTACTAGTAAGCACTAAACATACACAATGAACTCTCATGTTTGAAGTTAATACCTTCCACCTCCTTCCACTCGGCAACAAGCATGCCCCAAAAGATAAAAGGAATGCAATCAAGGAATATATGCAACTGTTCAATGCCATTAGCATTCAATGCTTGAATTTACAAAACAGGATTTAAATTAACTGTAAAATATGAACATTATAAAAAGTTCCTAAAATAATAACTTTATTCAGAGGCTTACCACAAGAACATTTTCACACATTAAGCCCAAGTGAATACTGTGCAGAATAAATTAACTCACTAAATGTAAAATATGTAACAAGACAGGACAGGGTAAAAATAGTGCCACATAAATAAATCCATTTATATATATTTAATATGTACATATAGTTTATAAGTAAAACCAAACATAACAGGTTTTGGTGAAGGAGGAATTCAATGCAGAATAGGCACTGTGCTCAGACATTTACAGATGCCAAAGCTTCTTGTGTCTCCTTTCAAATTTAACTATGTCCTGCTTGGTCACGTGTAAGCTGGCTGACTTCTTGAGAGCATTTTGCAGCTTGAATTAAGCACACTGTAGTTCCTAACAAAGTGTGTTGTGCCCCATGGCTCAAAACCAACCATAGCTTTAGTCCCACTACCGTCCTTAACCTCATGTATCAACTGAAGTGCAATCTTTTTATTACATCACTAAATTTTACAAGGTAATATTGTATATTACCCATGTTGTATTTCCCAAACAACTTCAGCTGGCAGCAGTGATGAACTGTCATGGAGGCAGCCCTCCCTTCCTCTCTGCATTCTCATATCCCCTTTCCCTATGTTCTTTGTTCTGGCCCAAGTACTCCACAAACCAGGCAAACTGACCCATGTTAAAGCCAACCTAGACAAAAAGTTTAAACAGTATCAGTTACCCAATTGGTTTGTTATGGCATCAGATGAATACTTGCACCAGCAAGTGTGGGAAAAAAGAAACAAGGAACATGAAAATAAGCTGCTAGAACCAGGATTCCATCTTTTGACAGCAAGGTGTAGTTGAAACACTCGGGGATTCAGGTGCCTTTTTTTGTTTGGTCTCATTTATTTTGCTAGTGACCACTTTGGCCTCCACACTAAATCTAGCCTACCTGCACAGAAGTCAGTCTTGCACAGAACCTGCTGAGTCTAGGACAAATGTAAATGCATCTCCATTACTGCATAAAGTGTCAAATGAAGGATGCCCTTTCCTATGGTGAAAGCTGTAGAAGATGAACATAAAAATGAAGAAACAAATCCAAGCCACAAGCAATTAGATCTTTAGCTGCAAAAGGAAAGTTTTCATCTTTCCTTGAAGTTCTCCTGCATACCAAAGGCTTTCCTATTTCAGCTTAGTTGAATTTCTTAAATCTAATTTTAACATCACAATACAGTCAAAGAATGCGTTTCTTTTAAAAACAACCATCAAGTAAAGATTTTCTTGCCTTTCTGTTGAGACTTTACATGAATCCATGTAAGCATTATCAAAAGGAAACTAAATTCAGCTTCTGCTGACCCAATGAAACAGGATCTCCTGTTGAAAGCAGTGATGCACACACAGATGTATGTTAGGTATATATACATGTACATGAAAAAAAAAAAGCTAAAATATGTCAAAGCTTGTTTATTAAAAGCCTGTACTGAAGAAACAGTCTATGAAGTGTATTATATGAAACCTTTATATTAACATATAGGGCAAGGTGGGGAGCATTACATATTTTACAACCAAAAACATTTGCATCTTGCCCCTCTAAAATTTTAAGAGCTTTTTGTATGTCTTCTGGAGCTGTTGCCATAGGATTATGAAATAGCATAATACTAAGACCAAAGTAGAAAAATCATGTACATGCACATACTTGTACCAACATGGTTTTACATTTTACTTAACATTTTAAATTTACTATGAGCAAATGACAACGCAGCTTTCACAAACACATTCATAACTGCTTAGATTATCTAGCTGAAAAATGCTATTTTGCCCTAAGAGCGCCTTTCAACTAACAAGGAAGTGAAAGTGTAACACAAGGTGAAATTACAACATCCAGTGGTAAACTGGTACATTCAGGAGAAGAAAAACTTTTTTTAATGTCAACTTTAAAAAGAGATACTTCAACTAAATTTTAGCAAGGACAAACTTGTTTGCATAAAGACTAAATAAATAGCTAAAGGAGGAAGAATTCATGAGAACAGACCCCAGCCATTGTCCCCAAGGTATATTCCATCAGCTTGCCTTAACCACCTAAACCTGCCTCCAGAGGAGTGGTCTGGTGACCAATACAGAGCTCTGAGCCACCACAAAGGAATTCAGGACCAATCCTATCCTCACCAGAGTGGTTCCACAGCTCCCAGCCAATGGGGAGTCTCCAAAGCCAGTCCCAACCATGCTGGTTGTTACACAGTATCACTACTGGAATTATCAACCAGCAATATCCAAACGAAAAAGCATTTCAAAATTAAGAGAAAGTTGCTTGTGGTTGAAGTTCCAACTGTTTATTGACATATGCATTTACTAACTACCTTATTTTCTTACTGTGCTGCTGGGGGGGGGGGGTTGGTTCTCCAAGGAAGGGGACTTGACAGAACACTCCTCTTATTCCATGGAGGAGGCACTCAAGAGAGGTACTGGCATACTCATAGATTTTGACGAGGCTAGAAGTCCTCAGTCTCAAGAGCAAACACACTAAAGGGATGAATACATATGGGACAGTATATCTTGAAGAAACTGTGTAAGTAATTATTTGTTGAAAAGAAACAATGGAAATTTTGAAGGACCAGCTGATAATGTACCCTGATATATATGCAAGTCAACTCAAAGCCTGTTTTGACTCTTCTTTAAAATCCAATCAAGCAATCAACCTTTATCATTATTCAAAATTATCTGGATGATACAACAGTAAGATGTAGCTGATAGAGCTGAAATGTTCTGTTTTGGATTAGTATTGTACAAAAATGAGGAACAGATCATGTTCTTCATGATTTGGATTTATGGATCTGTATTATTTTATGATTTACTGCACTGGAAAGAAAGGAAATCCAATAAGCAAAATACCAGAATTTAAGCCACATCAGCAGTTACGGGCACAAGAAAAAGCAGATATAATTAGATTACAAAAGCGACTCTATTGCTTAGTGTTTTGCTGAGAATCATGTATTCATTCCAGCTATCACAAAGAACCCTTTAATAAAGTTAAGCATTAATTTTAAAGCACTTTTTCATGAAGTAGTACACTTCTCCATTAACAAGTTCCTTTTAAATTGAAGCATCAAAAATTACCACAGTAGTCCTGGCTTTTAATTTCTAGATTTGTTGAGAATCCTAGGACTGATTTTTAGAAGGGAAAAAACCAAAACGAAACTACAACCTGTACCAATTTTCAACATGTCCTCTGGGGAATCAGAGTAAAAGCTGAAAGAACTATATCCAAATAGAGTATAAAGGTGTACAGTCTTGAAGATATGTACACTTAAAGTGAAAACATTGAGAAACATTCTGGCAGTTGAAACAGCACAGAACACATAGGAAAAAACCCTCACTCCAATGCTGCCTTTGCAAATCATTTTCAAAGCAGGTTTTTTGATGATCAGCAAACCAATTCAGAGTATGATGTGAATGTACCACATCCTAGAAGCAATTAACTAATGTCATCAGGGAGCAACAGGTCAAATCACAAATAGCACTGCAAAAGCATAGGACATCATATTTATATTTCCTTAAATATAAAAAAAACCCCAAAACAAAAAAACCAAACACACACAAAACTTTCAGCAACCAAAAAACCCAAACACAAAGTATACACAGACTAAATGAATTACATCAGTACAATTCTGCACAGAATAGGAAGTTCGTCCCAAGCAACTTAAATGTTTTCATATCCTGGTAAATGAATCTTGATCACTGATCTTTCCAGATGGCTGCAAGCACCCACTAATTTACCAAAAGTACATTCTGATTGATCATACTCATGTGAAATACCTAACTAATGTTCCTGAAGCTGGATTCAAAACACTTCTTTCAGCAAAATCAGCAAGAACTCATTTATTGCCCTCCATGACTCTCCTGAAGTGAAATGACAGCATGCAATTGCCAGAAACTTTCCATTTTTTTGAAGTTCACTTGAAAGAAGCATTCTATGATTCAGACACAAAATGTTATTAAATCTACCTTGTAAGAAAAGCAGAGAAATCCTACCCACCAAGTCTTTATCAATGTTACTGAATAATGTCATTAGGTTATGAACACATCCATTTACAGGGAAATGAGGATAATTCATTTTAGCCAATCTAGAATAATTGCAAGATGTTCTGACGTATTGTGATACATTTTGAGGCGTCTAAAGGTTTTTCAAAAGTCCTCTTCTGAGCAAACAAAACCATGCTTTTGGTTTTAAGAAAGGCAAATCCTCTTTGGTGTAACAAATGTGAACACTTCAGTTGGTTAAGACCAAGTCATGGTTTAACCCCAGCCTGCAACTAAGCCCCAGTCACTTGCTCACTCCCCCCTCAGGACAGGGAAGCAAATCAGAAGGGCAAAAATTAAAAAGCTTGTGGTTGAGATAAAGACAGATTAATAGGCAAGGGAAAAGCTGTGCACACAAGCAAAGCAAAACCACAAATTCATTCACCACTTCCCAGCAGCAGGCAGGTGTTCAGCCATCTCCAGGACAACAGGGCTCCATCATAGTTAACCATTACTTGGGAGGACAAACACTGGCACCCCAAACATTCTTCCCCCAGCTGGGCATGACATCATATTGTGTGGAACACCTTTTGTCATCTGGGATCAGCTGTTCCTGCTGTGTCCCTTCCTAGCTTCTTGTGTACCCCCAGCCTCCTCACTTCTGGGGTGAGAAGCAGAAAAGGCCTGGACTCTGTGTAAGAACTGCCCAGCAGTAATTAAAAACACCCCCGAATTATCAACACTGTTTTCAGCACAAATCCAAAACACAGCTCCATACTAACTACCATGGAGAAAATTACCTCTACCCCAGGCAAAACCAACACAGATAGAAAAAGGAACCTCCAAATTACATGAAAAGTACCTCCAAAAAAGGGTTCAGACCTTTGTTTAAAGTATTCTGTTTTGTTTTTTTTTTTTCCTCTCAAAGTTTTGGCCAATAATGGTCTTGTCAGACAGCAAGTTAATTCAGTCAAATTTCAACTAAATTCAGCTTCAGATACTGGAATTGAATGCCAGCCTGGCAAGAGCAATGTCCTCCTCTCTGTCTCCAGACACTTCCTGTCCTTTATTGCAGCAGTATCCTCAGTCATCTGCTACTTTCTTCCTCCCTGGAAAAGGCATGAGGGGAGCAAAAGTAAGACTTCTTCACATGAAGATGTTTTACCTTTACACAGCATATTTCATGGGCTTCTTATTTAAGTTCCACCCATCTGGCAACAAGATTGCTGCCCTTTTTTTTTTTTTTGTGGAGCAGGGCAGTTAAGTCTTTCCTCTCTGCAGTTTTCACAATTCACATGACTTTATTCTATTTTCATTGAGAGTGGCCCCCAAAGATTCCAGTTTCATTGAGAAAGGGAATTCCTCCCCTTGCTCCAGCTGTGACCCAACCACTACACGAGAGGCTGTTTTCAATTAGCAAGTCTATTAAGACAGGGAAATTCTGGCTCAGACTCCCAACCATATGGTGGATCCATCTCTGGATTTTAGTGCTGCTGCCTTCTCACATCAAGTACAACTTCAGCGGCGTATGCCCTACAGTCTCCTTGTACTGGAGACCTTTTCCCTTTTCTGCAGGCTCTATTTCACAGAAAGCCATTTACTCTGAATGAAGGTCTGGGAGCTTCTGTACACAACACTGCTTCTAAATTCACTGCACAGTTACATTCACCGCACTTCCTCTCGGAATGTGTTTCCTTAGACTATAAAGTTACTAATTAGGCAATCCCAGACACTATGCCCTGTAGCTACACTAAGCAAGCAGCACCCATCCTCTCTTATGACTTGATATTTTCAATTCACCTTCAAAAAAGCATCCTTTTGATTACACTGTTTTAGCTTCCTTCTTAACTTCCACAGCCTTAAAAAGGAACACTAGTCATCTCCTCTGATGATACTGCTTGGGGTTTTCCTAACAATAGCTCCAGCACTCCAATGTCGAAGCAGACTTAAAGACTCATGTACTGATCGGCTTCCCACATGGGTGAATTCTGTTCAAAAATCAGTTTACTGATTACCTTTATCATCTTATTTTGGCTGCAATCAACCCCTCATTCTGCCAGCCAGCAAATCTATCAGTAACATCATCATCTTGGGGTATTGCTGTTGCTTGGAACCATTACTAACATGATTCCTCATTATTACAGTGATATTGAGATACTTAGTGACAGAACAATATGCATCTCATTTACTTCCACTGAAAACCTCTGCCTGTGGCAAAAAAAAAAAAAAAAACCCCAAAAAACAAACAAACAAAAAAAAACCAACAAAAAACCCCACCACCAATGTTGCCATATATTGAAGTAATTTCTCAATAACCTTCTAAATATACCATTCTCTGTTCTGCACACCATCCTCTCCATGGATCCTTTTGTCATAACAAAACAGCACACTTCACCCATGTAGTCCTTTCTCTTTGAAATATCAGTTGCTAGCATCGTTTCTTATACATTTAAGACTAATGGATTCATCTATTTACAACAGACAACCTGGAAGGTGGAACATAGAAAAGCATGCTAAAGAGCTTAAAAAGTAACACAGTTCATTTCATGAAACATATCAGACATTTTATTAAATAAACATTGATTTTCCTCCTTCAAGAGAGTTTCAAGTCACAGCTGTAAAACTGACATATTTCAGCTAGTTTCCATAGAGTTTCTACAACAATAGTCACAAGCTACCACAAGTCCTGGATCCAACCAAAACACAGCTGCAATCTGGATTCAAAAGGCATTATTTGGTGTATGCAAAACCATGTTGGTTCACTGACACTACTGTTCCACATGCATTTCTTCAGTGCCAGTGTTCATTTCTGCTACTATCACAATCTTTCCAAGGCTCCTCCATTGGGTCAGCAAGCAAATCAGAGTATTCTCTTCAAAGGATTTTTCTCTCCAGTGTAATTAGTTCCTTGCACCAGTTTACCAATGACCCAAGGAATGTCATCAAAGGAGAGGAAAAACAGCAAGAAAAGGCTGCCTACGCCCCACAGTCAAACACAACATGCAGGTTTGACTAATAATCCTTTGTCAGTGTTCAAAAATTAAAACATCCCTAGCCCCATGCACTCATTCCCATAGCAGAGCTATAACTTTTCATTCTAGCAGACATTTCGGAAGCCACACAAATCCGATCAGGGACCTTACTGGACCATGCTTGTTTTCAGCTGATCCTCTGGTGTGGCTGCAACAGCTGCTGCCCTCAAATACATCATTGCTTCTATCTTTATTCAGTCAATTATCACTTCCAATGTAAACATCTTAATGTAAGTGGGTAGCTATAAGACCACTCCTACAATACACTATTCCTCCTACATAGCTCTTAAAAATTAACAGTAGGAAAAAGATTACCTTCAAATCATCTGTAAAGCAAGGGCAGCTCTAGCATAAACACACTACTTACATAGCAGCAACTACCATGGCAGTGCTCACTGTATCCAGCTAGCTGAGCTGCTGGTGCTTCTTTGGCAAGTACTTCTCTTGCTCTTTATTTATGCAGTTTGTTTCTCCCTTCAACTAGACCCTCGTTAACAACCCTTCAGATAGCAGCCATTGCTATTCAAGAGGACGACAGGAGTTGCTGCTTTTTTGAAGGCTTGGAAGTTTACAATGACAGAATATATGCATCTAGGTATTAGTCATATGAAGAAAAATGAAATAGCCAAGGTTATATAAATTTTAATATATTCACCTCAACCCAGAAAATTCCTCCACCGATAGGGAGAAGCTAACTGCGTATGTAGAAGACTCCCTGCTTGTCAGTTCTTCTGTGGTATATCAGGGTGATCTGACACTATCACTGTCAAACTAACAGGGAACTGTACCCCTTACCCTGCAGCTCCAGCCATGGGGTTCTCCTGCTTGCCCTCACACTACATACAGAGATTATATGATCACAGAACAAGTAATTTCAGATGTCTGATCCATCACCCCACTGCTGGAGGGAGTGACAGGTAACAGGAAAAAAGGAATCTTTGCGGGTTAGTCTGACAGCTACAACTGGAACAGGAACCCACAGCTGTTGATACGAAGAAGGCAGACTATTGCTATTAAATGGCCTCATGATTCCACAAAACTATACCCTTGTATTCATCTTTTTCATTCCCTCTGAGCTCAGGCTCTGCCTCAACAACACTCTAGAATGGCCCCAGGCAGAGCCATCCTCTGTGGCAGGTGCTTCTGAGGCTCAGATTTCAGTGCTGACACTCCTCTTCCTCTTCTCCCAACTTCCATTGTCACTCCCACCTCTACTCTGCTCACTGAAGCAGGCAGCAATATAAAAATCAAACTGGAAAAAATCATCATACATGGCATTTATACAACAATTGACTCATTTGAGAGCTTGTAAAGCAGTTATGGACCTCTGCCACCCTGAGTAAGTCTGAAATTCAGTCAAACCCACGGGCTGTTTTCCTTTCATTTAGATACTTTCAATGTACAAAACCACAACTAACATGCTGATCTGACACCTGTTTGTATACATCAGTTATCACTGTGCATACTAAGATTTTAATAGTTATTTTAAAGCTTGCACATTTAAAAGATTTCTCCTTTGGCTGGGCTCTTCTATGTGGTCAATTTAAATTCCTTTAACTTCAGCAGAAAATTTTAAAAGCCACACTGACATCAACAAATAACATTTATATTACAATACCTGATGCCAAGAAATCTTTCTATGCCATACACTTCCAAGATTTCAGCCGTTTAAAATGGATATTTTAGTACATTCACATGACAGCATGTACAGTAGCAAAATACACTAGTATTGCAACACTTCCCCTCGCAAGCAAACTTCACATACTTCCACAAACTACCAGAACCCAGTTATACCATGTAACTATTAACTTCAATAGTTACCTTCGATAATGCCTACAAGTAGATTTCACACAAGCGTGGCAAAAACTAAATGCTCACAAAGTGAGGGGTGTCCTCCCCAAAAATATAAAAATCCATTTCAAATGAAACAGAAAATACACTCAGTGACAAAAGCAATCAATTAAGGAAGGAAAGGCTTAGTCAGAAAACCAGTCTAGTAGTTCTCCTACAATTAAGTTGGAGCTTTGTTTACATTTTCCCCTTGGCAAGAAAAGGAAGTTATGTCTTCCAGATTTCCTGCAGCAAGTTCTCTCCACACTTCTAAAGCATTTCTTTTTTTGTCCTGGAACACGAACATGCAAGTTTTACAGAAGAGTCAAAGAAGCATCACACACGTTGACATAACACATTGTTCCTAAAAACAGTGGTACCAATCATTTATGCATTTAATTAATTCAGCAATATCTACACATTCCTCATGTATGCAGACTTTAAGATTGCAGAGTTTTGAGATCTTGTGGGGTGTTTTTTTTGTTTAACTATTTGCTAAAGCAAATCTGCCCTTTGAGCAGACTGATGATATGCCTTAACTCTTCCCTCTCCCTCCGCAGGACCTGAAGCTTTTCCATTGCCCCAGAACATCAGAAAAAAAAAAAAAAAGAATTACTTTTTCAAAGAAATCAAAGGAAAGTTTTAGACAGAAAGCAAAAGTTTGTTGGATTGTAATAATTAGAGATACTCCAAGCAACCTATTGCTCTTTATCTCATTTTACACTAAATTTTGTTTATTTTTCTCTCTTATCTGCAACTATCCTCAATACTACTACTCTTTCACATTCAAAGCAAGGACAAAATGCAGAAAGGGAAGCCTTTCTCAGTCTGTGTTATACTTGCTAAACTTCCTTTGATTCTTCTGTTATTTGAGAAATTCATCAATATACAGAAAAAAAGTCACCCCTGCTACCAAAAACCAATCTCACTTGCCTCTTTACCCAGATGATCATTCCCACTCTATTCTCCATTCTCTACTTGCGTATTCATATTCAATGAACAGGAACAGTTTCTAGCTGGATCAGTTTTCAGGTTAACAAAAATAAAAGGTCCATTTTAGCTTAAAGGAAACGAGTTAATCTTGTTTATGTGGAATGAAAAAAGAATAGGTAAGTTCCATTTGCTTCCAAGTTTAATGCAAGGATTAAACTCAGATTCACAAGATGTTTAAATGAGCACCCCTTACTGTTGAGATTGCTTAATACAATTCAGCCTTGATGCAGGTAAAGCCCAGTTAAAAAAATATGACATTTTCTAACTTCATTTTCCAGAAAAAATAAGTTGGTAGCTAAAAACAGAATGACAGAATAATGGAAGAAGGAGAAAGGGTAATAGATCCCTAAGATGATGGTGAAGAAATAACTATATTGACACAAATCTGTCAAACAGAACTGGCAAATTTTGAACCAATAATCAGCTGAGGAACTACACAGTGATAAAGTTACTTTAGATATTCTCTGCAGAGAAACTCAAATGTATTGAGAGACTAACAGAGAGACAAAACAAATTTTATTTTCCTTAAAATGGCCCTGAGCAGTATGGACAGATGTTTCTGAAAGTTTGCTTTAGGACTGTACTTCTGAGTAACATCATTTTCAGAAGCTGTGTAATTTAAGCCTGAAAACCAACTTCAAATAGTAAATGCCCAGGTTAGAGCATTAGAGATCTTGGTTAAAGGCAGTGAAAGACAAGCAGCTTTAATTCAGTGCAGAAGTACATACAAGAGTCACTTTACCAGGGGGTACCAAGTCTAGAACTACAAAGTACTATTAGAGGGGGGATACTCTCATACTGAACAACAACTTTTCAATGCTAGAGGGAAATTTTGCCATTTCAAGTCCAAATGCACATTTCCAGCAGTGTTTGATAAAGGACTAAACCCTACAGAGATTTTAATAGCAAAGTAAAAAGCAGGAGATACCTTCTGGTCCAAATAATG
This sequence comes from Megaceryle maxima, assembly GCA_024605025.1. Taxonomy (NCBI): domain Eukaryota; kingdom Metazoa; phylum Chordata; class Aves; order Coraciiformes; family Cerylidae; genus Megaceryle; species Megaceryle maxima. Next base: position 39,090 of record JANHGN010003757.1, on the reverse strand, counting down.
TACCTTTTTATAAAAGAAGAGACCGAAAATTATTTTCTTAAATCTCTTTGGCTATACAAAAGTCAAAGAAGCTAGGATTTAAAAAAAAAAAAAAAAAAACTGAGGCAGTAAATACACATTCTTATCCAAAATTTAGATAAATGAATTCCCCAGATTACTCAAGAAAACAAGCTGCAAAGACAGAGATACTTAATACATCAGGAGGTGGGGGGGCTCACAGCAACACTTACCAGCAACCCCTCATTCTATTATATAGAGTCCTTTGTGGGAATTACGGTGCTTACATTCAGCTCACCACTAACAACTGTTGCCTATCAGGATCTGAAAAGTACTGACACAGCTTAGATTCTTCTTCATTCAGTGTCAAGGCCATCACTACACTGAATAATACAAAAGTTCCTGTCTCAAGTGTATTTTGTCAACTCAGCATTCTTCTACCATGCTAGTGTCTGAAGTACAATAAACAACCGATTTCAAAAACTTTCTAGAAGTACCTCATTACTGACAAAGGTATCTTCAACTTAACATGTCAGTATAAGCAAGTAGATTCTACTTCAAGCAAGCTGTAGTCACTACTAGAATGACTGTAAAGAAATCCATGAACCCATTATCTTTTCTGCCTGCCTTCCAGAGATTTTATAGGTATTTAATTTCACCTCTCAAGGCATCTAAAATTGAGATGCCCATTACAGATGGAGCCACAGTACAGGACATCAGCTTTTAATGTATTCCCATGCATGCTTCATTACTCTGTGATTGTTGGGGGGGATGCTTTAATGGATAATGAAAAACCCACTATGTATATGCCTACACTCATCCCTCATCCAAGACAAAATCTTCCATTCATTCAGTTAAACATCACAAGCAGCTTCAGAGGTTAACCTTCAATGTATTTTAAGAAACAGACATCTGAGTACATCACAGAAAATCTCTAAGTGCCTCCCTTTATACAAAGTACTTCAGCACAGCCTCATACTGAGCACTACAGAATTTACATGGATGAGTATTATAATTACCAGAGCAGCAGAAAGGCTTCAAACAGGACTTTTATCTTACTAGCCAAGGATCACCAAATCCATAGAAAACCCAGTTCCTCAGTTTCTGGTAGTCAAGAAAACACCGTCCTCCCCCATCTTTACATTAAGAATCATTATGAGAAGAAAACTAAAGACAGAAAAGTTATTAAAAAAAGCAGCAGCAGTCAAAAGAAAAAATACTGTCTCACTGCATTCTGATTGGATTTGTTATTCTGAAGGCTTTTTACTCAGTTTTCAAGCAGGATTTCCAATATTGGGGTCAAGAAACAGAATACGAAAAGAAACTTTTGTCACTCATACCAATTCTTTTTAAAGCAATTAGAATAACCTAGCCATCACAGAAGTGTTTTACATGCTTCACTGCAGTACAGAGACCTGGAGCAGCAGATTATAATACAGTAGAATTCCAGTGTCTCACTAATGCAATCTACCTGGTCACTCAAAACCCACTTTACTTTGCATATAAATAGATATAATTTTACTAAGGTTTCATGCCCTCACAAGACTTTGCTATTGTTGCTCTTTGTATTCCAAGCCTTGATTCAAATTTCTGTGCTGGACTGTAAAACAGAACAGTCTTCTCTGACCCAAACTAAAGTCAGAAACACACACACGAGCACACAAAGATAAATTCCGCAGCTCTGCTATCACACAGAGCTTCTTCAAGTACTGGGTAACAAAACATGCCCAACTAAAACACCAAGCAGCAGTCATTTATTGCACTGCTGTTTCAATCAACTCCTTTGAGTTCAGCCATCATTACCATCAGTGAGAGTGCAAAATGGCTTGACAGTTATCCTGAAACAGAGTTCTAACAGATCTTGGACAAGGCTTCCAAATTAGAGAGGAATGTTGCATACCACTAACTAGTCTGGTATATCCTGCACCTGTGTCAGGACAATCCCAAGCATAAATACCAACTGGGCAAGGAGTGGATTGAGAGCAGCCCTGGGGAGAAGGACTTGCAGGCTTTGGTGGATGAACATGAGCCAGGAATGTCAGCTCACAGCCCAGAAAGTCAATTGCATCCCAGACTGCATCCAAAACAGCATGGCTAACAGGTTGAAGGAGGCGATTCTGTTGCTATATTCCACTCTGGTGACACTCCACCTGTAGTGCCATGTACAGTTCTGGGGACCCCAGCATAAGAAAGGCATGGACCTGTTGGAGTAGGTCCATAGGAAGACCACAAAGATAATAAAGCAGCTGAAGCATCCTCCCTATGACAGCAAGCTGGGAGGTTTGGGGTTGTTGAGCCTGGAGAAAAGGCAGCTCAGGGGAAACCTTACAGCAGTCTTCCAGTACTTAAAGGGGGCCTATAGTAAGGATAGGGATGGGACTCTATCAGAGAGTGTAGTGATAGAAGAGGTAATGGTTTCAAGCTGAAAGCAGGAAGATTTAGATTAGATGTTCTCTGCTGTGAGAGTGGGATACACAGGAATATGTCAACCAGAGAAGCTGCGGATACTCCCTCACTGGAAGTGTTCAAGGCCAGGTTGGATGGGGCTTTGAGTGAAAGGTGTCCCTGCCCACGGTAGAGGGGGTGGAACTAGATCATCTTTCAGGTCTCTTCCAAGACAAACCATTCTATGAAATGATTGCTAAGACAGTTCCCACTAGATAACATTGAAGATTTGAAGTGATGAAGACAGCCAGGAAGAAGAGATTAATCTTAAAAGCTGCAAGTTAGCATATTGAAATAATCTTACATCAAAGAGGACAGCATAGAAATAAAAAGGGTCTTTAAGAAGATGGAGAATGGCAGTAATAGCCACACTAGAAAGAGATTAAAAAAAAATTAATTCTACCCATTACAATTTACTATAATGGGCTGGAAACAGGGTATGATAGGTAAGAAAAGCAAAGGCTGATAGAAAAAAATATCCAGTCTTTCCTAATTCCAGGAAGAACAGAACACACAATGAAGTTTGAGTGTCATACACAACATACAGTATGACCACTGAATTCAGACAAGATTTCAAGACAAAGATCAATTAGGATTTACAAAATGATCAGACACTTATACAGATAACAGCTAGTGTTAGAATGACAAGTTTGAAAAATAAAGCATGATCTCTAAAACATACTTCTGAAATTTAGAAACTGATTTAAGATGCTACCTTCAGATGTCACACCCCCACACCTTACTGAAAGTTTCTTAATCAGTTTTGACTGCTGTTAATTTTTTTCCCCATGTTTTAGCACTCTGATTTTTCATTTAGAGTAGTATAAACACACTGATGACAGAAAATCCTCAACAGCCTGAACACATCTTCAAGCCCACCCATTGTTATACTAAACACTCAGTAGTGTTTGGTGTAACCTTGCACAACACTTACAGCCAATGAAGCAATCAGATCATATTTAAATTTAACTAAGTATATATTATGTACATATTTCAATTCAACACACTTTGGGTAACAACAGTCCCAAAGCCAGCTACCCTTTACATACCTGACCTTGCCTCTACACTGTGCCAGCAGACAAACTTTCCATAGCAATGTGATGACCCAGATCAGGGACATGATCTGAAGTAATTTTGTGGTTTAGTGGTTTATTTTTCAGATAGATCAGTTTCCTGCAATGCTTCAGAGTGAAGGCACGTAAACAGCTCTACCAACACAGCTGAGGGGACAGTGCATGTAGCATGAAAAAGCAGCTGTGGACAGTGTTTAAATCAATTTTGCAACAAAACATGGATCAAGAACCTCATGGGCATCCTTACAAAGGAAGAAAGCTATCTGCCATAGTCCCAAGGACAGAGAAATGAGACCCTTTTAGTTTCAGGTGAACTTTGGACATGATCTGATCTCTTTGCTTGAATACTGGCAACTATAACACCATATTCAGAGACCAAGATGAAAAGAAAGTGCTAGGACTTAACAGAACTTCAGACAGCAAGGTATGAAATGTGTTGCGTGTGCCATCACTGATATTCAACTCCTTCCTACCTATTTTTCCTCTTGCACATTTCTACTCTCTCCAACACACAATTTTCACTGTTTCTACATAAAGCATACAACGATTTCAGTTTTCCTAGAATCTATTAGTTATACAGAAGACATTATTACAATTGGCATCCTTCTTTGGAGATGTACAGGACAGACTGGACAGGCACAAAATGTGAGACTAGCATCAAACTCTGCATCTGCAGTCCCTTCTTGCTATAGTTTAGGCATAATAGTAACCCAACATATCAAAGGACATTCTAAAAATTCACAAAAACTTATCTTCAAATATTTAAAGATGCATTGACAAGCTTTATTCTTCAAAGAACATGGGTAACAAAGATCAGTAACTACATGACTCACTGGAAACTCCTCTAACATTCACATCTGAACTAGGATCCCAATCTCCAGTGCATGCACAATACAGTTTGTGTATCAGTTTTGCAGATGTGTGAAAAAATGATTACTAGAGTAATGGCTTCTACCAAAACTCATGTAAATATGTTCAGAAAAAAAAAAAAATAAAAATGTATAGTTAAGACAGAAACTCACATTTTTTTACCAAGATTTTCCATAAGAGCAGTCAGATTCTTGGTATTATTAAGAACACAGTAATTTCTTCTTAAGAGTAATCTCACATTTTATCTATAGATCTTTTGTTTGATTAATCTGAACTACGTGCAGTCCATGCAAGATGTCCACAGGGTGTTTTGATTCATCGTAATTTTTGTCCCTGAAAAGCAGCCAGCCACAACTATCTTGGTCATCAGCCAAATATACAGAGCCAAGACATCAGAATACACTCCCCTTTTTTTGGTTGTGGTCTGGTATATCAAGACCAAACTAGTATCGGGGTGGAGGAGGAGCAGCACTAGTGTCACTCTTCCTCCTATGGCCACATGTAGGACCACAAGATTCTAAAACACCCATGCAGCCTGCAAAGCAGGACAGAGGAAGACATTGTCCAAGACCAGAAGTCATCCCCTGTAAGTCTCTAGGTCAATTGTCATCAGTGACAGTTGTAAACTTGACATCACACGTGCAGCAACTTGAAAGGACACTTTCAAAATGAAGACTCAGTATTTTGTTAGTCTATTCATCAAGCACTGACAGCCCCACTGAATTAAATTCAAAGAACAGGCTGCAAAGACAGCACAGTCTACTATAATTTAACAATGAGCAACATACCTTCACAACAGAGTCTTGAACTTCTCAGACAAACTTGAAAACCCAGAGGAGAAAAAAAAAAAATAAGAGATCACCATGACAAGTCCATGCAAGTCTTCCAGGAGATCTTATAAAAACAATTTTATTCTTTCACGCATGACTCTTGGCAAATAAGTCAATGCCAGCTATAAGCATTACACCACTACTGTATCTATGACTCAGCAAGAGAATCTGGACATAGGAAGAAAATTCACTTCCATTAGTAAGAGGTAACGATTTTCAAAAAGCCAGCAATTACAGCAATGCCAGAGAAAATGATCCAAGATGACTTGTGCCTGTACTCCTTGTATGTTTAAACATAGAAAATCAGATTGGAATGTCAAACTCATATATTGGCTAAAGTTAGAAATCAAGTAAAAACAACAGTTAGTGAAGCTGAGCTGAAATACAATAGCATTTTGTCTCCAATGAACAAAACCAAACAGTGGCCATACATTCTACACAAAGTATGAATTCCATTTCCATGATTACCTGTATGTTGTGTAATTATGTATGTCTAACTTTAATCTGAATCAAAAACATAAAGCATTCAGTAGCTTCATGTTGTAACTTAAGATACAAACTGTATTCGCTCAGTCATCAGAGGTTTACATATAAGCATGAACAGACACTACTGTTTACACAACATTATCTGATGCAACAAAGTTGCAAGTTCTTAAATAGCTCAATTATGCTTTGGTCCATCAACTAAGACTAGTTAGAATTAAATTATTTCACAAAGGGAGAAAGAGTCACAAGCCATACTTTTCCAGTGAATTACCTCCATCAAGATATTCTATAAAATAAGCACTCAGACCTTACCTTTTAAACACACCACAGTCCACAAGAGTCTCTGCATTATTAAATGACACTTGTTCCACAGCCTCAAAAACAATCTCTACAGAATTAATTCGGTTATGTTGGCAGCAGACTCACAGTCAACAAGGGGAGGAGGGGAGAAATGAGGAGGAAATATTTTCACTGGTTTCTTAAGCAAAAGGTTCAAATAGAGAGGGATCTAAATTCCCTGGATCTAAAAAGGAATTCTTCTCCCTACACCTCCCCACATAAAGGGCCATAGCAATACAGAACTAACATGAAAGTGGTCCATGGTTTACATCTGAAACAGAAAAGAAGAATCTCAGAAGATTAATCCTCTTCCGTAACATCTTTCACACAAAGAGGGTAAAAGCTTGAACTCATCAAGCTTCTCAGTGCCTCAAAACCAAAAAACAAAACCAACAAACCCAAACTATGAGGACTAGAAATTCTGTTTGAGTTTCTATTTTCTTTCTTCATTTATAAACAAAACCAGAGCTTACAATATGTGGTAAAACCTGAAGTGACCACATCCCAGTGGTATATCTGCCAAACACTTTAGACTCGTGTATTATGTTACACTGGTTTGGAGCAAAGCCTTAAGCGATGCTTCACTCCCTAGGCTAAATTCTCACACAAATAAAAGTATCATTGTATCAACGTGTATTTTATCATCTTGCTACCATATTTTATGTTAGCACTTGGCATGTAACATCTTTCATACAATGGCCTCAAATAGGATGGCAGGGGGAGCAAGCAGAAGAACGAAGCAACTGCAAAGGGCTATCCCACCGGCAGCAGGAATATTCCAGAGGCACAAGGACGCCCATCCTCTCTAAAGCTCTCCGAGTTTCTCCAGGAACACCACAGTCACACCTGTGTGACGAGGAACACGCCGAAACCCCGCATCCCAGCCATCTCAGGGCCGCAGGACCTGCCAAGGGACGGGCTGAGCGGCCGGGCGTACAAGCGGGAGCCCTGCAGCCCATAGCGAGCGAGTGCAGTCGCTCTCGCACCGGCCGGACGCAAAGGGAGTACCGCAGCAGCGGGAACACAAGCACCGCTCCAGCTTCTGCGTGAGGGGTCTCCCACAAGCCCCGAGGGCCCTGCGGGAAACGGCGCCGGGGCCGCTGCCTCTCAGCGCCGGAGAGCCACGCCGCCCTGGGCGGGCAGCGCTCCGCAGGGCAGGGGGCGTTAAAGCAGCAGCCGGCGGCGAGAAGAGGCCGTGCTGCTGCCGGTGCTCCGCACCGGGCACCCCTGCGGCTGGGTCCGCCCGTCCCAAAGAGCGGCACGAGGAGAAGGGCCGCTCCCAGCGGCGGGAGGCCTTGCGAGGCGGTGGGGGCCCGCACCCCAGCCCCGCCATAGCCGCGGAGCGGGCGGCGGAGGTGAGGGCTGGGAGGGGCAAGACGGGCGCGGGAGGAGCCTGCCGGCACCGGGCACCGCTAGGCCGGCGGGGCGCGGACGCGGCCCCAGATCAGGGACCCCCGCCAGGGGGGCGTCGGCGGTCTTCGCTCCGTCCCCTCCCCTCTGCGGCCGTGACACCGAGCCCAGTCCTCCTCCCGGCCCACGATCCCCGCGCGGCTGCCCCGTGGCGCGGCGCCTCACCTCCGGCAGCCGTACGCCGCCGCCATCCTCCCCGCTCAGCACCGCCCGCTCCCTCCCGGTCCCACTCCGGCCGCCGCCATTTTGATCCAGAGCCCCAGCCTCGGCCCGGCACGGGGAGCGGGCGCGGCGCCTGCGCACTGGCGCTGCGGCGCCCGGGCCACGTGGTCCTCGGGGGCGGGGCGCGGCCTGGCGCGGGGGTCCCGCCCACAGGAGGCGGGGCGTGGGCGGGCTACGCTCGAGGGGGCTCTCGGCATAGTAGGCGGGCACCTGCTGCGCGGCACCCTCCCGTCACAGCGGTGCCGTGGGAGGGGCGGCTGCCTCTGACGGACGGCGCCCCTGCCCATGGGGAGCGCACGCGTTGGGAGCGGGGCCCGCGGCAGAGCGACCAGAAGGCGTTACTCTGAGAGCCTTGGAGGTTTTGAGTCAGCCCGGGCTCCGGGGGGGACCTTGCCCGCCGACCAGCATAATGGGGGACGGACAGGCAGGGCTGCCCCAGTGGGGAGAGGCGCCGTCCCTTAGGCCTGGTGTCGTGAGGGAGAGCTGAGGCCGGGCCTGGGGAGACCGCTCGCCGGGTGTGCCCCTGGCACCGGCCCCCTGCCCACACGTGCGCGTTCTGCTTGCTCAGTGTGACAGACCCAACAGGCTTGTTACACCCAGGTACAGAGGCGTCTGCGATTGTCAGCACACGTTCTTTGTCCTTGAGACTTCCTTAAGCTGCTTATATTAAGCATATGTTTAGCTCCTTGCTTTGCCGAACTGAGTTCGTTATGCACAGGCCACAGGCAGATTCCAGTTCTGTTGCTCGTGCTTGGAATATGCACTCTTCACCTGGAAAAAAGCTCCCACCACCTTCCCCAACCTCTCAGCATCAGAAACCAGTATTTCACGCATCTAGGCGGAAAAAAGTGCCAGCAGTAAAAATGCCTGTAGCTTTTACCACTGCTGCTGGGACCACTCCTGCTACATTTTCTTCAAGGACAGGTGCATTTCGATACAGTCAGGATCAGAGCATGCCTGCCACCATGTCTGTATGATCACTATTTTCTAAAGCAGAGAAAGCGAGCAAAAATACACGTCAAAAGTTTTATTAGAACAATAAAACTGCTTACGTAAACCAAACTACTTGTGTTCTCTGAAAGAACTAAGCACCATGTGTCTGTCTATATACCAGAGGATCCAAGAACAGAGTTTCATGCAAAGGCCAAAAACCTGATGAATTCACACAGCAGATAATATTCAGCAAGCTGAAAGCCACATCTGATCATTCTTCGTTGGTAAAAGCAAGCTATGACTGATTATATCCCCTCCTGACTTTGCTGACATTCCATTTCTGGAGGGAAGCCTTCCTCCCACTTGGCATCGTGCTTTACATCTCTGTAATTAACGTGCCTGAATGCAGCATATCTCCCTAACTACCACTTGGAGTAACATCCCATAATGCTGAGCAGCTTACCAAGAAGGTAGGGAAAACCAACCTCTAATACCATGCTGCAGACTGTTTTCTTACTGGTTTCAGCCTAAAAATGGAGGAGAAACACAGTTAGTTGGGCTGATGAACAGTATCTTGTACACCTTGGGGGTTTAACCATCCTTGTTATTTATATGGTCTCCAGTATTGTAGTATCCGAGAGAACCACAACCTTTGCCTTCCATATCCCTGCAGTACCAGAGTGAGATGAGGGAATTTTTATAATTGCAGTTTAATAGATGAAGTCCATGCTGTCAGGGTTATACTTGTATCTGTTTAAGGGGAACTATGGTCTGTAAATACTATGTCTTTGCCAGCTGTTGTTGCTGTTGTCAGGAGAATGAATAAAACTGACTGGCAAGCAGAGCTCAGCTTCTTTGAGCTATTGACTGCTAAAGCCTTCCCATCTCCCGTTCCCATCTTTTATTTTGTGCCTGCCCTAACCTGCTTTCCATTCCCTGCTATTAGGAACCACAGTCATGGAATACCACATCCACAGCACTCAGCTTAGTTTTATTTTACCCTGTTTTTCTGTCTAAATGCAGTATATATCATCATATTGCCTGCCTGTGATAATGTAGTTTTAAATCTCTGACTGCTGTGCAAAAATTGTTTTAATTCATTGATGCTAGTGGGAGGTGTCCCTGCCATGGCAGGGGGATTGGAACTAGATGGTCTTTATGGTGCCTTCCAACCTAAACCATTCTACGATTCTATGATCTGTTTCTCACTTGGGTCCTTACAGATGGCTGTAACTACAGAAAAGGCTTTGTTTGTCATACCCATCAAAGTCAAGCAACCAACAGGCACAAACCAATAGGAAAACTAAACTGCAGTAGCTTTTATACACATGGAGTTGGTAATTTAAATATATCTGTTAGGAGAAATGGTTGCACTCAAGGTGCTTAAATATCAGTTGTGTGAAACACGTGTCATTCATGATTTATAATATCATTGCTACAATTTTAGCAGTGGCTTGCTGAGACCAGCATAGAAATAAGAACCAGTTCAAGTTCAGTAAGTAAGATTCAGTCACAGAGCTTTTAGTCTGAGGGGAAATAGTATGCCATCTTGGTTTTCAGGTGACAGGAACTGGTTATGAATTTGTTGACAAAGTTCTGTAGGTAGGTGAAAAAAATGTGTTCTTCCTTTGAGCAAGCCTGGCTCATAGTCTAACAGGTAGTGAAAATTAGGAGGGGAAAAAAAAGTCTCAAGAGCTGAATGCTTGCTTTGTTAGTGTTTTTTAATACTCTTAATATAATGAACCAGAATGTAGTCAAAATGGATGGTTAGATCGAAGCACCAAGATATTGCTCTGCAATAATAATCTTTTCAGTAGCTAAAATAAACCTTTCTTATGACTCAGAGGCAAATGGTGTGTTGGGTAACAACATGGGGAGATATCTGGCAAGTTGAAAGCAAGGAAGGCTACCACGTACTTTCACTTGACACATTTTGAAGCATAGAGGTCACCCCTTGACTTCACTGCAGTTTTATTATGTCAGAGGACTGTGGGGTTTCATGGGCTAGACAGCTGCGAAGTGCACCAAAAATAAGGTGACCAGCTCCTTTTGCAACATGGGACCTTGGTGCAGGAGATGGGTTATAAAACGCTGCGGAGGAGTGGGAAATGGAAGCTAATTGCATTTACATGCAGGTGAATATGTTTTTGGAGGTGAGAGGATAGGAGATTCTCACCATCTGACAAACACCCCCGGAGCATGTGCACACACATCACTTCCCTGATTGACTAATTATAATCCTCACACCACACTCTCAGAAATAAATTCCATTTTTAGCAGGACTGAGATATGTTTGGTTTGATTGATTTAAAAAAATCTCTTGATGTCCTAATGAGCAAAATCTTACATATGCCTTAAATATTGTAAAATGCCATCTCCCCTTTAGAACAAAGTGCAGAATGAGATGCCATCTGAGCCACACAACGGTTCTCAGTACTTCTGCTCATACAGAGTGTTGTAATGCTTTATTCATGTTTTTTCAGGGACTTCTGTGAAATACTTACTAATAATCACTGTAGATACACATTGCATTTTATCTCTAAATTCAAGAGTGTTAGTAGGAAAAATTGATTACATGCCACTACTTATGAAAAATAAAACCAACCTAGATGCCTATTATAGTTCATTTACCCTTTGTTTGTACTAGGAAGCTCAAGCTTTGAAATGCCTTCTATTTATCATAGTTTATTGAAAAGAAAGTACACTTGGGGAAAAAAAAAAAAAACAACAAACAACAGTCCACTTCTACTGATTCATTTTTTTGTCCATGATTCATTTCTTAGACTTTTGGATGTTTCATTTGGTTTTCATTCCAACTATGTACTGTTTATTATTATTAATCGTGTATTTGTACTGCTGTGTTGTGTGGAGGACCCAATCACAACTGAGGTCCTGCTGTGCTGGATGGTTGCCAAACTCAGATCACAATGCACTCTTTAGAAATCTTACAAATGAACTGGGAGGTGTGATCATGCCAGGTACAGAAAGCCTATTGCAAACCAGTGAGAAAACTGGCTGTGTGTAATAGTCTGTGAGAGTGACAGTCACACCACATGTTGCAGAAGGTACTTCTGAGTGCCTACTACAGAAATAATGTCAGCTGCCTTCCTTAGAGAATGCAATTCTATTTTGCTGTAAGCAACATCTTTTTATTCATGACCATATGAAGTGTGACTTTCTAGCATTAAAAATTAAATCCTTAAAGTCAAATTTATCCTGACTTTTTTTTCTGGTGTGTGCATTTCAGTTCAATTTTATGGCACTTAGGGCAGTAAATCACTGCTAAAGAAAAGCACAGAATAAAGCATTATCTGCTTATTGGTAACTAATCCACACTAACTGAATCCTCAAGGGCTGAAAAATAGGTGGAAGACAGATGCTTATGCTAAACAGGCTTAATTTTTATGAGTGATAATGATAAGATTCTGCAAATATAGAGATCTGGATTATTACTAGCTCTTTAATTTTATTCTTTGTTTGTTGTCTTTCTCACTATCTGAGCTTGTCTCGCTACCCAAAGCTACTCTAAAATTTTGTGGAAGGGTATTTGCAATATGCATATAGACATTGCTTGTTATACACCATCCAACAGCCCCTCAAAGAACAGATTGAAGATGATAGACAAGCCACAGTGATTTGATTTCTATAATCAGGGATAGCAGAGCAAGAGATGTGCTTCCTTGCATGAAATAGGTGGCATGGAAGCACAGCAATGACAGCCACATGCTATTTCTGCTCTCATTTTGTTTGTTCCTTGAGTCACCAGATCTTCACACAGATATGAGGAAAGCAGGAGAGGGAGGGAGGTGAGGGTAGATGATTTTGTTTGCTGCTAGCAGGAGAGAAGGAGGCTGCCCTGGGACACCTGCAATGGGGAGTGCCACATAACTGGCTGCTGTGGGATCTCTGCCTATTTTGTGATGAAGCAAATTCCCCACCAGCACACGCTGGGGAAAGCTGAGGGGCACATGGCCACCCTGCGCTTCTGGGAAGCCTGGTGAGTTTGATGAGGTGAAATAGTCACATCCAGCAGGAACAAAGTGCAATCTGTGACATTGAAGGAGGTGTTAAACAGGCCCTGCATGGACCAGGTGGCAGAAAATAAATGTACATCAGGGTCCTTTGAAGAAGCATGAGGAAAAGAAGTGATATTATACGCCCATGTAAGGTGGAGAGGCCTGGGGACAGACATCTGTTTGTGGGACAAATGGGCACCTCAAGAAATGAAGACAAGGTTGGTGGGATTTATGCTAGGAGGTGAGACTTCCATGAAACTAACAGCCTGTGAAGTCCATGGGCTGATAATGCTGGGCAGCCCATGGCCATTATATTTAGACAAACTTACACTGGGAGACACAATTAAGATCTCATATTTAAACACACAAAATTAATTGTTTTGACTGTGTGACCTTTATGTAGCTAACCTGTACCCATCCACAGGGAAAGTCTCTCACTCTGATCACCAAGGCATATCCTAAAAGGAATATTACCTCCTTGTAAATCAAATTGGATTAACCTTTACTTGGGTCCTTAAAAGGAGCACGTTATGTGTACGGTTTGTTTGCTGTTACTGACAGTACCGTGTCATGCATTTGGTGAGGGTATAATCACCATTCCTTGGTAAATGCTCTTTGCAGTTTGTCAGTGTAGAGGAAGATGCCGAAACCTAGCCCCTACAGATGATGGCAATTGATTGTCTTGGGTGTGGATACCTGCACTGCTGGTCTTTTTCTATCACTTAGAACTTTAGCAAACAATCCTTTTATCCCCCCCCCCCCCCGCGCCGGACACATTTCTGTGAGCGATGTGCACAATGTCAGATGGTCACTGAATGAGCAGTTACTAATACATTGATCTCTCCTTGCAGTTCAGAACAGCACCACGCCTACTTTGCTGCACACTTCAACCTCTAAATGCAGGGTTATTAACTTCCTAATGCCCTTTCTGTGGCATCTGAATGCTTTGCAAATGCTAATGAGTTTTCAAAAAACAGTTATATCCACCCTGTAGGCACAGAATTATCCAAGTGGAGAACGTGCATGTTGTGGGGGCTCATTTAGGGTATGGCTCTTACGATTACTTACCATTACGTAGCACTTGCTGAGTTTGGTGCATGGTTCCTGTTCCATTCAGTTGCAGCTGGGAGTCTGCCCTTTTGCAAATTTGGCACCAAGATTTCAAGTGAAGCAGTCAGAACATGAAGAGCAAACAGCTAACCACCAGAACTTATGAAAAGTATAAGTGATCAGCTGATTATTACATTGTAATTCTTTGGCAGAAGCAAGGTTGGATTCCCAGGAGAGCACTTAGCTGTGATACAATCCTTTCTCTTCCCAGAATTTCTTGCCTCATGCCATCTGCACCTTCCAAGTTCTGCAACATACCGAGGAAAGGTCAACATATGGACAGTGTATTTTTTTTAATGTACATCTGTAATTTATAACCAGAACAGGTCGATCCTATAAGTTATCTATCTGGTTAGACCCTGCTATGACCCAGTTGGATCTGGATGTCATAAAGTGCAGTAACTGATGTTAAAAATAGATATCAGTTGGAATCTAGATACAGCTTTAGAAATTACATCGTGTCAGCTGAATTTGTAGCACTGAGTGCAATTTGTTGGTGCACTTAATGTATGGATAAACTAACTAACTGACTAACTAATTAGGAAGTTCATGTTAGAAAGATTATAGTAGACTATCAGTGGGAGAATACATTAAACAAGAACCAATGACATGCATATAAAGCCTGTTCTTTGTATTCAAGTTGCTGAACTGGTAATCCTCCTGAAGTATTGCTTGATCTAAGGTGGACTAATCTTGCAATGTTATTACTGCTACTTGCTCTACTGTCTTAATAAAGAAACCTGGATGATGAAGCTTTGTCAAGCTGAGTAGTGTCTGGGCAAGACTGAGTGAGTCTGGTTTCTGAAAGAGGCAAGGTTAGAAACAAATTGAAGCAATCAATCACTGTCAGTGAAAGAGCAATGCTAACAACACCTTCAGATGCTGAAAGCTTTTGGAATGCCAAGTAAGAGCAACAGGCAGTGTAGCCAGCAGTCAAAGGGAGAAGCAACCCGAAAAGAAGCAGTCAACATGGTGGAGATCTCCTGACCTACCTAAAGAGAGCTGAGCACTGTAAAGGATTGCTCTCAATCAGCAACATTTTCCTAGTGTCAAATCTAAATCTCCCTTTCTGCAATTTAAGTCCACTACATTTTGTCCTGTCAACAGCAGACACAGAGAACAGATTATTCTCTTAGTTTTTGCAACTACTTTTTTAGAACAAGTCTGGAAGACCAGTCAGTCACCTTCTCCCCTACTTCCCTTTTTAGACTAAACAATTCCAGCTTCTTCAGTATTTCCCCATGAATGTGTTTTGTAGTTCTTGATCATTCTCCTAACACTTCTCTGTTATCTCTGTGATTAGTTCACATCTTTCTTGAAGTACAGGTCCCACACTGGAAGCCACATTGCAGCACAGGTTTTACCAGTAGCATGTGCTCAAGGGGACGCCTTCAAATACTTCACAGATGATACTTTTGTCTGTATCTCCAGATACAAGCACCTTTTTCTCATCAGTGTAATGCTGACCCAAGTTTAATTTGTCATTTAGTGCATTTCTGACATTGTCTTTTGCAAAAATGATTGAGTAAGCCAATTTTTTATTGTCCTGTGTTTTGTGCTATCAGTTATCATAGGTGCAGAATATTCTGTCCTGTTATCTGTCTAAATTTCTCCTCATTTATGCTGAATAGCCTGTGACTGAGACTGGTTGTCTTCTTGTTACACACACCTCCTGTTACATCTTCACTTTGGGTTACTTTACAGCTGTGCCATTCATATTTTTCTAGGGAAGTACTGATTTTCTGAGAGTCTTTTTCCTCTTGGGCATATTTTCCTCAGGATCTGTGAGTTTACTGAATTCCATAGAAAGTGAAGTTAATCTTCATTTTACTGTTCTTCATCACTCCCTTCATGAAAACAAGGAACTCTCTTCCTGCATAGTCTCAGCTACCTTTCCTCTTTACATTCTCAACCAGTTCCTCCCTACTGCTTGCAATCAAAGGGAAAGTGAGCTCCCTTCTAGCTGTGATATGAACAAACACATCACCAACACCTCCCAAGAGGTTGCTGGACAATCTGTTCTGTATTTATTTTTTTTTTCTAATATACGTGCAGATGACAAAGTCTCCATTATTTCCAAAACAGAAGCTTTGTCTGCTTCTGCTAGCTGCTCTCAAAAGGCCTTGTCTGCATGAACTGCCCTGTGACACCACCATTGTGCATTTCCTTCTTTATCATTATCCATATTTTAATACTACAGTAACTTAGATTATCCCCCTCTAGGTTGTGCAAATTCAGTTGTAACAGGGTTATTATATATAAGATTCTCAGCATTTCTTCTTTATTTCCTGTGTTTCATGCATTAATATACAGATATCAGAGATGTTCAGGGCATTGACTCACCATCCTTCATGGACTCCTTATGAACACAAGGCAGAGATACTGTTTCCACTTCTTGACAAGGTGGACTGAACATCTACCTAGTAATTACCCAGTAATCTACCTAGAACAGTGTTTCAGAGAACCCAGGTTGTTCTGCTGCTACCATTTATGTCAAATGTTCATTTCCCAGATGTGTCTCTTACTTTCTTGCCCTTAATTCAATAACAGGAAGAAAGAAGAAGGACAAGCTGAATCCCCTGCTGCTTCACCCTTGCTCTTTACACTTTGCAGTTACTTCTGATCGCTTGAGCTGTCTCCTAGAAGTATCCTTGGCACTCACATGCTTGAGGAGCGTGAGGAAATAATCAGTGTAGCTGGTGGGGCTTCCTCATCTCTTTCTAGGAGTTTGAATGCACTTTTCTTGGAATAGCAGAACAGAATATTGTATGGGTCTGCCCAGTTCAGGAAAGCTTAATGTCACTTTTTGTTCCCTCCATGGAGGTTGTGTGTCTTAGGTTTTCTGGGGAATGTAACTTCTCTTCCTTCACCTGCAGTGCTAAATCCTTGCTTGCTGCCTGGACCCTGGCTCTTTGACTTCAAAAGCATTACTCACCCCCAGCTGCTGATGCTTCTGTAGACTACTCTAGCTGGCTAGCTTTCCTTCTCTGCTTGCTGACCTTATTAAATGGTTTGAGAGGCAAAAAAAGTTAATTAGAAGCTCCTGTCCTGACGTACTCTCAGACTATGCATGAAGACCCAAGTCCTGGAAAGGAGGAAAGTGTGAAACATTGATTGAGGATTTTTTGGCATTAGAAGGACTCTCAGACTGAGAGGTGTATGAGAGACCAGACTTGGCTGTACAACAGCTGGGACTGACCCATGTTTTGCTTCCTGACAGTAGTAGCGCTGATTGTGCCAGGTAGATCTGCAATTCCGCACCAAGCTACAAGGCATTTCAGGGATAAATGAAATGTTATTAACAGGTTTTGGTTAGTAAGTAATGGTTAATGAAAACTTACAACTCCTACTATGAGCTCCAAGATGACATTAAGAGTCTTAGCAAAGTCTCCTCTTAGGAGAGAAAAAGGAGGAAAAGTGGGTGTAAAATCACACAAATATGGACGCTCAGATTCTGATGAGTTTTAAATACGAAGGCAAGGTCTGAAGAGGTCATGTATGAACTGTTATACACTGTAATGGGTTCCTGTTATTTTCACAGGATAACTGCTAGGGCTGAGGGACTATGTCCCCAGGTTGCCGAAACCAAGGATTAGAATTCACTGCACTGATTCGCCACATATGTGTAGAACGTGTAGCATGCAAATATCCTATGCAAAGGACTCAGAAGGAGTAAACAGCAATTACCTGAATGAGACAGTTGCCTTGGAAGCCCCTTTTAAATAGAAGTAGGTTTAAGCTGTGTCAGATATAGTTCTATGTTGACTGATGATTCAAGGGTCTTTGGATGCAGAGCATACATGTAGATCTTAATAGATAAAGTCAACCCTGAATGCACTAAACTGAAATGGATAGAACATCACAGTGGTTTAAATTAATAATTTGTTGAAAATGTGTTTTTGCTTATGTTTCAAGCTTTTCACTCTGCCTCCATTTTGGCTTTGAAGTTAACATTCATTGTACACTGATCTTTGTTTTCTCCCACGTACTTTCATCTCCTGCCTCAGGCTACCCCTTGTACATGGGAGCAGATTTGTGAAAAAGGCTTTTTTCAAATTCCTCCTTAAAATTAACTTCTGCTGTGAATCTTAGGAGCAATGGCATGCTGCTACCGCTTGCTGTGCTGCATATGGCATCTGCCTTGTTATTCCTTGCTATGCCTATCACATGTACATTTATTTTTGGCTCAAGCTCTGCCCTCTATAAATGAGGGAGCCTGATGTGCCAGAAGGTGTTATCTTGGTAAGACCAGCTTTGCTTCTGTAGACCTTTGCAGCTGCCTGAGGATGTCAAAGCAGAAGCTGCTTGTGTAAGTGGTGTCTCAGGGTAAAGATAGGCCTCTGGGGCTTTGCTGGGACAGTCACTCTGCAAATTCCTTTTATAATATTGGAGAACAAAACCAAACTGATGTCAGATCCTGATAGTTTCCCCCCTTGGTGCTTGATTCTCTCTGTACTTTACTTTCTGAAGAGATTTTTTTTTTGGCCAGTTTAGACTATAGCATAGCCCATGTGGTAATTTGTACATGGATACATGGATAGCATATAGTCTTGTGGTATAGTATCTATTGGCAGTCCATACCTGGCTGAATTAAACCTGTGCTCTGGAGAGACCAATCGCGGATTAGGCACTCTGAGCAAAAGTCTTTTCTCAGAGCAGTGGAGCTAGTGCAACTGAGCTGTTACATCCACATATCACTGCTAAGGGATATCCAAAAGTAGTACAGATATTTAGCAAGGTGCTGGGCATTTCTTTGTTGCACAACAGAGATGTGCTTTTAGATTCCTATGGGCAGAATTCACTTTCAGTCTGTAATTCTCCGTGAGCAAACTTTGTACATAAATAAAATGAGCGTTGCAGGCAAAGATGAAGATGTAAAAGGTCACCCACTGAAATGTATAACCTGGCTCTGGACTGAGCTCTGGGATTACATCATCCTCTAGAGTTGAACATGGCAATTACTTTGTAATGCCTATCCACAACAAAAGAAAAAGCCAAAAAGTTATGTGTTCTTGGGATCTGATGGAAAAAGCAACAAGTGCAGTGATTTTTAAAGTAGGCACAGTGTATTTATCAAAATTGGACAAATGAGGGTACTAAGACTTGCTTGCTTTGGCAAGAAAGCCTCCAGCTAATGACTACCAGCTGTTAGGATCAGTTTTGTGTCTTGTTCAAAACACAATGTATTGAACAATCATACCATGGGCCATCTCCTCCCTCTGTCTGGGCTGGACAGACAGTGCCACTGTCTTCAGTTTTACACTGCCAGCTCATACCAGCTGGGACTCTATAATTTGCTTATGCATCAGATTCCAAGGGAAAAATATAAATAGTATTTAGCTCCCTTACTGCTCCCTACAGAAAAACTGGGGAGTCTCATCTGCATTTAAACAGAAGGGAAAAGTCAAATATTGTTAAAGTCTTGAAAAGTTGGCGTTTCAATTAAAAGGACAAAAAGATGATGTTGCCCTGCTAGAACTGCTAGGAACATTATCACTGACTGGTGGATGTAGGATGAATCCCCAAATTCAAATAAAGGCCCTTTATGAAAGTAGAATAGTTTTCAGAGGAATTAATAATTTCATTGCTTCTACCAGCATTAGCAATACATTGATTATTTCTGTGATTGTAAATAAAGGCAGTGACCAGTTTGGGTCCTTACCATATATAGACATACCTGTTGAAAGAACTTGCAAAATGCTCGGCCTTTCCCAAAAGCAACCACTTTGTACTGGAACAGCTGCGTCCAGAAACAGAAAGCAGTGTCCTCTACTATTGCCCTTGCACTGCCTAGGAAGCCACGTTCGGTTTCCAGTCAGTTAGCCTGCCTGCCAGGTTGCCAACATGCCTAAGAGCAGTACCATTCAAAGGCTCAGACTTTGAACTGGGACTTTGCTGTTATTTAGCTGTGCCAGGACAGCTGGAGGAATCCTAGCAGAGAATCACTTCAAGTAAACTCTGTATTCCAGCTCTTCCACCAGTTGACTCGTATCATTTGAGTTTACCGAACAAAAATGTCGCACACTGTATACATCAGTCAAAAGCATAGCAGAGAATGTCCCAGGTTGCAAGAAAGTTTTAAAATGGTTTTCATGCTACTTACATAGGTGGATCAAAATCTTATCCTTAAAGAGAACAAAACCAGAGGAAAGTCACTGTATATCCAACCAGATACAGGTTAACTTTGAGTCTGCTTTGTGTTGCACGATCATTTAGTGCCATCTGCAGTCTGAAATCGGTGTTGAAGACCACAAGCTGTAAGGTTTAAATTGCATGCAAAGCAAAATAACATGCACAAAAAATTACTTTATGATTTTAAAAGAAAGAAAGACATGATAGGAAGGCAGAAGAAATTAAATGAAAAGCTTGGTATGTATTAAAATAGCAACAGAAGATTAAATGTTGTTTAATAGGATTTGTGCTTTTGAGTATGTTTGATTCCAACGTAGACCAATATATTCATATATTATGGGATTTTTTTTTTCTGAGCTCGTTTATTTTTTTGTTATTGTTGAGTAAACTGAGCCTGAAGTAAATGATAAATTTAAAAGTCACCTGGTGCTCTTCTTTGTAAGGTTTATGCAACAGCAAACCAAACCTCTGTGTCCTCTGGTGTCATCAGTATGATTTACCTAGGCTTCAGAAGGAGAGTGCCAGGCCTCTGTTAAGTAAATTACACTTTGTGGAGTTTTCCTTGTTAGTGCAGTCATTTAAAACCTAGGAGCATGTCTCCCTTTTTGGAGTGCTGTGCTCTTGACTGAAGTACATCAACATTTTATTGCCCATAACTCGTTCACCTAGGAAGTTATCCCCATTATCTTTTTTCTTATGTGCTCTGTTCAGGCGGTAAATCAGAAGTTTGTTGTTTTTTTCTTCCCAATTTCTGCAGCACCTGAGTGCCCAAGTGAAACCTCTAATAGTAATCTCTGAGAGATGCTGACAGAAACTTCTCCATTTACCACTAATTATATTTATGAAAATAGATAGGAAGTGAAGCAGCAGCTCTGATCTCAAGATCCTTCACAACCTTCCTTACCGCTCTTCTGTCTCTCCTTTCCTTTTCTTTGCTTGTATTCCTCCTCAGTATTTATGTCTTTGCAATTACGTCCACTGATTTCTTATGTCAGTGGTACTGCATTTATTATTCTTAGGGTAACACACTGACAAAATCAAGAACATTTTTTCTCGCTGTATATACACACTGTGCAGAGCAGCCTTGTTAAATCTTGAAGCAATACTTGCAGCAACATAATGTGCCAGCCTTTCTTTCTGGTAAATTCATAAATAATTAGAAATATCGATTTTCATGTATTAGTAGAGACATTGCTAGGTCCATGCTGAGAGCCTACACCAACTGTGAAAGCCTCATTGATTTTCTGAGCCTGGCAACAGTCAGGCATAGATCCTTCCCATCAAACATCAGCACTTAACCAAGGTACCTTTGTTTGGAGCACAGTCAGTCTTCAAGTCAGTAGCAGAAGAAAGGCATCTGCACGGTAGACTCACATCTTAGGTGCACATTGGTAGGAAGGGAAGATCTATAAAATGAAGAAGTCAAAAAAAACTATAGAAGGAATCTATGGTGTCCATGTTCCTAACATAGATAATTCAATGAAGTCTGGGGGATGAATTCACCGGAGTTGAGAGGAAGGACAGTATGTTTTTTTTTCCCCAAATAAAAAGAGCTGTAGAATTATGAAGAAGAAATTTGTTATGTCTGTGTTCAAGGACACAAGAATTATTCTGCAGCTTTTCTTAACAGAAGGATTATTTTAAAGAAGTTCCTGCCTTCAATTTTTCTTCTGCACAGGAACAACCTGTAGAATATCAAATACTGAGTAAATGCTCAAGGCAAAACTACCTATAATTAGTTTGTATAATGGTTTGTTTATTCAAAATGCAACAATGACCTGAGTGTTATGAAGGCTGCTTTGGCAATGCTCTTGAGTGACATATATTCTGGATTAGAAACATGCAGCATCTGATTGCAGTGTTTGGTTCCTTTCCCTGTTATACTCTTGTAATTCAGGAGTTACGGAAGTTTTTGATGTAAGTTTGATGTAAGTTTTTGATGCTGAAGTTACGGAGCTTTTCCACTTTAAACTCGACATCAGGCCCAGCTCTGCAGTCCCCAGATGGCAGTGTTTGCACTGTCAAGACACAGAAAGCCCAGGTCGTGGCTCAAAGAGAGACAGGTTATCCTGGGTGTAGGGACTGTGCTCATTTTTAGGGTTATGCTGGGTGTCAGTTTGGCCAAGTCCCATTGCTTCCTTCAGAAAAACCACTTCCAGCCTTTTTCCCTCAAGTGCTTCTAAGAGCCTGTGCATCTTAAACAAGCATTCCAGTGAGGTTCAGTATAAAAAGATCAGGATTTTATGTTAAAACACATCTAGATTTAGTCTATCCTAGAAATAGACATTAGAATAGTTTCTATCTGCAAAATTGGAAAGTGTGTTGTTTTATATCTGAAGAAGTGGCTAAGATAAGAATGATCACCAAATC
The DNA here is from genome assembly GCA_024605025.1 of Megaceryle maxima. Lineage (NCBI taxonomy): Eukaryota > Metazoa > Chordata > Aves > Coraciiformes > Cerylidae > Megaceryle > Megaceryle maxima. The sequence goes on along the minus strand of JANHGN010003757.1, from coordinate 16,857 downwards.
CTCTATCTTCTACTATTACTTACTTTTGATCTGCAATTTATGGAAAAAATAAAATATTCCTCATATCAGACACATTTACAGTCATAAATCAGACGGGACCTTTAAATGTCATCTAGTCCGGCTCCCATTTATAAAGATGAAGTATATTTCATTTTATGGTAGGCAGATTTTTTTTAATGTTTCCAAGCAGTAGAAATAGGACTGGTTTTCTTCCCAATATAAAACCTACGGCAAGAAAGTTACAACAGTAGAAATTGGAACTGTTCTCATTTTTCTGGGACAAAAAACCACAAATAATAAAAACCAAACCAAAACCAAACCAACCAACCAAGCAAAACAAAACAAAAACCCCAAAAAACCTAGGTAATTGTGGTTACTTCTTTTTCGAATTAGGTAGTTAAATTTCCAGCATCAGTGCAACTGTCCTGAATTTACATTGGTGTAAGACATTTGTTTTGAGTCATCTGTATCTTGATGCATATTTAATCTGACAGTGATAGTTCAGAAACTAGTTCACTCCGACTGAAATGTTTTCATCTGTGAAAAAGCAAAGACAATCAAAAATAGTCTTTCACATATAATATCAGGAGTTTTATTTGTGGGAGTATTACTGAAGATAGATAGATTAGAAGGAAAAAAGTGGTTAACATTCTATCTCCAATGACATCAGTGGAATAATTTTATCAGGACTGAAAAAACTGCAGATCTGTAGTGATAATAAGTGATGCACTTCAGAGAAGTCTCAACATGTTGTAGATCTGTATGTTCCATTATCTTTCAAATAAAGATTTAAATTTCAGTGTCCAAGGAAAGTAATGATTCTCCATGCAGCAGGTGATATTCTGAAACTGAGTGCCATGGAAAACACAGAGCAGTATTAACTTGCTGCACACCTGTTTCAACTTTTAAAATAAAATCAACAAGCAGTCTCCTGTTGAAATAAAACTCCTGAAATGGCCTTACACTCTTATCTGCAATTGCTCCCCAGAAGCAGATGTGGAAGAGAACTAACTACGACATCAGAAGGTTGGTGCTGTCTCTGTGCATATGAATTGAAAGTGCTTTGCACTGGCACTGATGGGAATGTTATAACCTGTATCACTGCAGCAGTGGCTAGAGAATCTGTCCTCTCAGCTAAGATGGGAGGAAATGGTACTAGCTAATTAACATATAAGAAGGGACCTCAGTAACTAGAAAAGAAAATATTCCAGTGGTATCAGTCTGAAGAGCAAGTACTTCTAGAAGCAGGGCCCTGAAAGAAAGAACGAACAAGAAACCATCCTATAGGATCAGGTATGTTGGGAAAAATACACCATGTATTTTTAAGTTAGCAAAGAAGAAGAAAGCTGCTGGAGAAGCTGTGCCAGGAGAGCTCTGAAGTCCCCCTGCCACCCTAAGGGGACCATTAACAAACCTAGCAACAGCAAAAGGCTTTTCAAATCTAAATTTAATGTGAGAAAACTCCTAGTGTTCAGAAGCAGTATATAAGAAGTGTCAGGAGGATAGGCAACATGAGCATAGAGGTGAGGCTGGAGCAGGCTGAACATCTCAAGGCACTAAACAAGTGAGACACAGATTGAGTGAGGAACAAAAAAGCCCAAGCTAAGCCAAGACAGCTGAGCCTTTTGGGGGAGATTTTGACAAATACTGTTCACTGCTATGTATAAATGCCAGGGTGCAGCACTGCTGTGGGCAGAGGGCTATGACTACAGCAAAGACTGTTTTGGACTTTACAGCTGCATAGTTGGAAGGTTTGCTAGAAAAACAAATGATGTCTCATTATCTAATGAACGTGCAGAAAGCTGGAAAATAATTGATTGTGCAGCCTGGTAAGATTAATGAGAGCCATTGTTGCCATTGTAGGGCAGTGTCTGATTTCATTTTAATACAGGAATATGCTAACAAGTTCTGTGCAGGAGATAGCTGGAAGGTAAAAGGAGTAGTATCCTAGTATAAGAAAACCTTGTCTCTCATAAAATTGAGCAACTAAGTTTACCAAGATAGCAAAACCACAAAACTGGTAAAATATATGCCAGACATGTCTGTTTAATCATTGCTCCACTATTGTTTGTTTGTGTAGACTGCTAAGTCTTCACTCTTCACACCTTGCTAATATATTCTGCAGTGTCAAAAAACCTCAAGCTGAGGCTGTCACCACCACCACTGTGTTGCAGCCTGTCTTGAAAGTGAGTTTGGAGGACGTACTCTGATGAGAAGCATAGAGAATGATGCCATAGCTATCTGCTTCAGGCTTTTGGTAACTGAAGGCAGGAGAAAGAACAGAAGAAATAATAAAATAGCTGCCAGATGTCTGATTGCTGTTGGTGAAAGCTGACTAGCTACAAACCAGCCCCAGTCTGCAAGTTAAGTTGCCAAGTTAGCATGGTGCTCCTGTGGTAATGGTTAACAGCTTCTGTGTTTGTGCCTAGTGCATGGTATTGTAAATCTCCAGCATCCATCCAGCTCTGCATGTGGAGGAGTAGACACATCCCCCTCTGTGTCTGTACAGCTACTGCTGTTCTTAAATAATCTCCTCCCAGTAATGCTGATAACATTTTTCTTCTTTTGTCTGTAACCCTGTGACACATTTTGCTTTGATGCTGGACCCAGGCAGGTGGCTTGACCTTACCTGATCCTCTGTCCCTGTGGTGGATGGCTGCTTTCCTAGCAAGCTGCTTTGTACACCTGGATTAGTCATGTTTTGGGTGAGATGTGGAGGAAGGAGATACTCTCTGCAGTGGGCGGCAGGAAGTATTTTGTTTGAGGTACTTGTCATTTTGGGGATGAAGGTGGTAAGTCAACAGCAAGTGTGGGCAAATGGGAGTTTCAGATTGTGAGGATACAAATAATAAGTGTGGAGGGCACATGAATATGAATATAGGGGAAAAAATACTTAAAGCTCTCTTAGATGGGAGGACAGTTTTCTCCATTTTGCCTCACAGCATCATCAGCAGAGACAGACTCCTCCCATCTGCTGTGCTCAGCAACATCATTCAGTGAGGCCGTGAGGTGGCTGCATCATCCCAAGGTGCTCCTTCCCCAGAGAACAGGCACATACACATTCTTGCTTGTGCTACCCAAGGACGGAAGCAACCCAGTGTATTTTGGTTTGTGCAGGTGCTTCTTTCACCTAACATAAAAATGAAGGGACTTGACTGTCAAGAAGGACTCCTTGCCTTCACTGAAAAGAGCTCAGCATCCGACAGGCTTTGAGCACTTGAAAATAGAAAAGGACTGGGAAACTCCTGGCAGCAGTAGTTATTGGGTGGTTGGGATATCCCAGCTGTGCTCTCCCCTCACTGGGATAAAGCAATGGGCCCTATAATGCACCATGGATCCCGACTCTTCTGCTTCAGGTTTGCCAGTTGGAGCAGCCGCTGCATCCACAGCTCTCCACCTGAGGAAAAAGTAGGACTGGTGGTGAGTTATATCTTTGTACCTTCAGTTTTCCTCTCCTCACCCACAGTTTGGGTGTAGGGCCCAGTCTTCTCAGGAAGAACTTCCTCTTGCTATTCTTTCCCATATAGACAATACAGGGTTTTTTTTTTGTCCCCATATAGACAATATAGGTTTACTTCACCCCATCTATAAGCCAGTTTTCCCCAGGAACTCCCCCTCCACTCCTCGCAGAACATTACAAATTTGTTCTTGAGAGGAGGGAATACTCTCACAGCATCCTATAGAGACGTGTCACAAATTCCTATTTCTGTGGAGTGCCCTTTTAATGAGCTTTGATTATACTCCCAAGCACAGCTACTCTAATATGTGATTATAGAAAACACACGACTAACTTTTTAGCAGCAACTTTCTCCCCTATTATATAAATTCCTAGTGCTGGTTAGAGACCCAAAGTTCTTGTATGTGATTAGTCGTGAGCTGCACTACTGTAACTATTAAGCAAATAATAGTTTCTGTAAAGAAACAGTAAAAACATAAAAAAGCTTAATAGGCACAAAATGTACTTACTGTAGGAAAATAAAAAACTGTCCATCTCTTTTAATGTGTCTTTTATACTTTTAAAGATATCTGTGCATGGCATGGAGTAAGATAATTTTTTTCTCAGCTTCCATGGATTACTAGTGCTTCTAATCCAAATGTAAAATAATCCTCCTTGGATTATTTTGCCTTTAGAATGTGTCATGTTTCTAGGATTATAGCTACCGGATTTCCATAATATCACATAATTTGGTTGGCAATAGACTGCTTACTCTGGGAGCATTCCAGTTTGTTTGGCTTTATTTAACCTTATTTCCTCTAATTTAGGAGACAATCATTGGATTCTCAGCATTTTCACTGGCAGTTCTTGGACCGGCTGGATGGTTCCTGTGCCACCTTCCAAGCTATAAAAAGAAATAGGAAACATCCCTTCAAAGTTAAGATCTGGAGGCTGCTGTAAACTGTAATACTCCTAACCTGGATACTATTGAAAGGGAGAACACAGGGACTTGAGTGCCAATTTAAAACAAAATGGTTGAAATATGAGTTTAGGTTTTATGTATGTTAAATTGCTTCCCTGTGGAAAAAACAAAATGTCCTGATAGAGAATATGTCTAACTAGAGTCTCAGTTCACACACTTACACCACTCCTGTGGGACAGGTCCCAGGTCAGAAAGCTTTTGCAGATGTTGTAGCACTGGACCCAGATATAAAATGGTATAGTAATGCAAAATAAGAGCAGGTCTACTCTTCTGTCTTCTGCTGCAGTTGGACCAGTATGCATGGACCAGTCTGAATCTGTCAGCAGGTACCATCAGAAGTTTGAACTAAACAAACGAGAGATAAATTATTTTGACAGTACTTTTATTTATATAAAAAAACTCTGTGAATTTAAGATGATTTTCTTGAAAGTTTATCTTTAAACTTTAGATGTGTCCTTTTGGTGTATTAACCCAACCAATGTACTTTTCAACCAGAATACATGTTTTTATGCAGGTTGTGATTGTCAGATACTTCAATTTATTTTCAATTTTTAGATTAAAATTTGTGACATTTGAGATCTTTTCCCATGTTTGTCGTTTATAATGAATGCTATGATAAATACTTCGAAGTCTAGACTACATCTGAAATAAGTGAAATAAATAATATTTGTTATGCCATGTTATGTGTGTTATAAAAGAATGTCTTCTAATTATTTCATGTCTGCCTTGCAAAAAAATACAGAGTAATAACCTTTTGTGATGCTTAAGTATTAGCAGAATGTAATTTATAATTCCAGTAAGACATTTATAATGTATAGTATAAAAACAGATTTTGAAAGTAGGGCTGTGCATGTGTAAAAATGTACATTCTTGATGTAGTTCTAAAGAATGATTTTCAAACAAATTGTTTAGGTTCCACAACAGAAGTTTTTTGAGTGAGAACAGAGATGCTCTGATTGTTTAAATAAAGTAGTACTGGTTTATTTTTTCAGGTTTGTCACTGAATCAAGCAGCCTGATCTGAAAACCAGTTATGTATATGGAAAGTTTCCCACAGACTTTGATGATTTTTGGATAGGTGCCTACATTCCTGGGGTCTAGAGAAAAACCCATGCCTGTAACTGAAATGTAGCTGGGCAAGTACTCTGTTATCTGCTCCTGCATACCATGAGCGTACCCAGTGAAATCAGTAAGACTATTTTGCAGAATCTTTTGTAAAGAACTGTCTTGAACATTTCAGTGTGCCTGTTTGTGATGCATCTGACTTTGCCATCCATCTCTTACCTAGTAATAATTAAATAAATCAGTAAGATGTGATGTTTCAGTCATTGTACTTGTCCTTTAAAATTATAGTAATTAATAATAAGATTGCTCGGTTATGATGCATACTCAGAGTATGAGTGAAGCACTGAGAATTGTACTAGATGAAATGCAGTAAACAAGTAAGCCAGTGTTACGTATCTGGCAATATAGTTATATAGCAAAGTTTAGATTGAAGCAGGGATGATTTTCAGAAACTACTTACCTAAAGGACTATTTAAAATGTAAGCATTTTTTTTGTTTTTCAGATTTGCTGTCCACGTCAAGCATTTCTTCCTAAAAGTAATATCGCTTACATTTTACAAATGTTTTAAGATACCACTGTTTTCATGTAGCCCTCTTTACTGATAGATTTCAAGTGGATCTTTAACCCTGAGACTGGAAGCTCTGGGGAATGTGGTACACAGAAAGCCAAGATGAAAAGGAAGGAAGCCAGGTCATTGCAGGCACCTTTATTGCTGTTAGTATGGTATGAGTGAGCTAATAAGCTTTACCCAGCACAAGAGTTTTTATTTTCTGGCCTAAACCAGCCAAAGTTCAGCCAGGATTAGGCTGATAAATTCAGCCAGTGGTGCATGGGGCTTCAGCTCCACAAGCTGTCTTCCTGCAGCTCCCAGAGCTGTTTGGTCAGAACAGTTAGTGAGTTTTGCATTTCAGCAGCAATGACCCTATCTGCAGCCTGATGGGTACCTCAGTGCCAGCTCCGTGCTAGCTCCATGCTTCCTGAGCATTGCTGAGCTTTGCATGTGTACATCAGTGAAGTGCTTTGCAAAGACAGGCAAGAGCCACCCTCCTATAATTCTACAGATGGAGAGCATCAAACATGAAGCACCTGCCCAAGATCAGGCAGCAGGTTAGGAGGAGGTGGAAACAGACAGTTGGAGGAAGGTTCCCTGCTATGCTTCATCATGTATCTTCATCAGTGGTTTGCAGTTCTGGCAGATGTGCCAAAGCTGGCTTTAAGCTGGCTACAGTTAGTAGCACAGCTAACACATATATGCCTAAGTGGCAGAAGCCTGTCCTTGCTTAGGAACATGAATAACAGCTGTTCCAGCTAAGACAAAAAGTCTTGTATTTAATTAAGCTTTGGAACATTTACATAGCCTGTGATTATAGTGATGTGCTGCAGTATATTTATGCTAAAATACTCATTATAGTTCTGAGTAAGTAGAAGTGGCCATGGTGCCTTTCAGCCACTATATTGCCTCTTCTCAAGAATGGATGCTCTGGATGAGCTCACACTTAAATTAAGATACCTGGTAGTATTCAGCTTATGGTCCATAAACACCCCAGGGTCTGCAAAAGTACCTGCATAGGCCTTTCCCAAATATTTTTACTTCAGTGTAGAAATACTAAACCAAATAAAAAATTCTGTGTTTCCTGTCTTCCATGTTCATGTCAGCCTTTGGGCAATGATGCTATAATATGTTTAAGAAGGTAGTTTTTTGACACATCATTCTAATTCCTAAAGCATTGCTAACACTACAATGTGCTTTTACTTTAGCCATATAGATAGGTGGTATAATCAATTCTACACAAGTCTGCGATTAAAGGTATGAAAAAAACCCCTTTTATTGGGGGGACATCTAATTCAGCCAAGGTGATGCCAATTTCCAGAAACACAGCATGGTAGCTATCACAAATACTGTGTTTCTCAGAGCTAGTAAAGCCAGTCTGATTTTATAATAGTCCTAGCACAGGCTCATCAGAGTTGTGCTAGTTCTTTATGCAGGTCACCATGTTATTACTCAAAAATCCACTGCTATGGCAACAAATTAAGTATTTTGTTCACTGAGAAGCTAATGAGATTACTCTAGAAGAGAAATTGAGGGCATTTATCAGAGATTTTCTTTTGCAGTGACAGATACTGACAAATGTAATAATAAAGCTAACATCCACAGAGTTAGTTGAAGTAATTGTCAGAATAAGAAAATTACAGATTTATAAATACAACCAAATAACCAAATGCCAAATTCTATGATTCTCTTCCCCTCCAAGATAGGAAGTTTGCATTGCATTTTTGAGTCTCAGCACAGAGGCTAAAAAAATGGTTATCTCCTCCTCAGAAGAAATTATTTTCCTGCACAAGACTATACAAGCTGTCTGTAATACTGTGTTATTTTTGTGAATAGACTTGATTTTCTGTGAGCAAGGAGAGGTGCCTTTCCTGTTCACTGTTTCTTGGCTGATGCTGGTTAACCCAGGTTTCTCAGCCCCGAGGAGCAGCTCCAGAAATCATACTGTGTCAACTGGGATATGTGCTGTAGCCTATCTGAGTTGAGCCTAATGGTTCAGTTTAATCCCAGATTGACCTTTCCCTCAAGGAATTATCTATTTTACCATCATTCATGAGGATTAATGCTTACAGAGAGCAAAGCTTTAGGGACAAATTAAATTTAATGGGGTCTAACTACTACTGTAAAATGCACGTCTGAGCCCGAGGGACTCCATCTGCTGTTTGAATCTGACATGGAGGAGATGGGTGCCTACACAGGAGCTGTTCAGGGGCTCCAGTTCTGTACCAACCACCTTGCATCTGGGTTAGGTTAGCCTGGAAAATACCCAGAGAGCACCAGGTGGGTTGAAAGGTTCTCAGTGCGAGAGATGCTCGCGCTCTCCTGCTACAGTTGACTCTTTATGTTTGGCTTTTCTCATTGGGATTACCACTGGCTCAACAGGCAGACTCTGCTCTCCCTTACTTCCTTTCTTTCATGGCAGAGCCTTCAATTCAGATGGGCCTGTAGTGATTAAAGCAAGAATTTGAGACATTCCAAACTTTTCCTCACCTCTATGGTGGGTTTTAATATCCCTATCACAATGCAGTTAATGATAACCTCCTGCCACAAATTGTGAGCAACTTTCAAAATATTTATACATTGGCTTAAAAAATTAAATTAATTGGCTGTCTTTGTTTTGTGTTGTTTGATAAAAAATGCAAAGCATTTAGGTCTTTGCCTCTCATTTAGGCATTGAAATCCTCATTTATTTCAAACATTGTTTATGTAATATTTGACTCTCTGAGTGTGTCAGGAAAGAACTAACTTTTATTTAAAATTCAAGTACAGATTCATATAAGTACCTGACTGTGAAAGCTGAGCCTTTAAGGAAAATATCATGAGAATGTATGAAGAGTTAGTAACAGTGAACATCTCTGCATACACTTGTGTACATATATACCTGTAAACAGATGCATAGATTTATGTTTTATATATACATACATTGACTTCAATTTATGAACAAGGTAAGGTATTTTCTATACATGATTCAAGATACGAGAATTTAGGGTTTTGTATTTTTCAGAAAGGACTACCTTTCTAAAAGTAGATTTGTTCATGCTTGGAGATTAAAAACAGATGAACAATACTAGACTTCATGTCTCTTCTCAGAGCTGTATATTTGAAATTGTAATTGAAAATGACAACACTCACATAAATAGTGAGTTCAGCTCTGGACAACTTCTTTTCTTCTTATGGTACATTGCATTTTTATTTTTTTTAAATTATGTTGCAACTGCAATGCAGTTAAAAATCATCACAAAGCACATAAACAGTCTGCTCCCCATCCCTTCCAAATATTATCGACCTTGTCGTGCAAAAGCCACAGGAGAAGGAAATAAGAGAATTAATTCTCTTCAGTGAGTGAAACAGAGAATGTGGTTTAGAACTAATTCCACTGTAAGAGGTAGGTATATTTTGTAGCTCTCTTAATATAGTTTTGCATCTTAATATCCAGACAACCAGCTGACTGATTTTCAAGAATCACCTCCTTCAAGTGCCAGAAGGGTTCCTCCTAACACGGAGGATGTCAAGCATGGGTCACAGGAGGTTTGCATGGATGAACAATGTGTTCCTGATGAAAGGTAAACATAAAAATGAAACGTACAAGAGGTGGAAGTGGGAGCAGGCCTGCTCACAGTTCACTATGAGGAACATGGACACGTTGGCTGAGTACGCAGGGATAGAGTTAGGAAAAGCAAGGCCCACCAGGAATTGAATCTGTTGAGGGAACATGAAGAGCAATGAGAAGGACTTCTACAGGGACATCAACAGCAAAAGAAAGGCTGTGGGTCCATTGGTGAATGGTGCAGAGGACCTGCTGATGAATGAAATGAAGAAGGCCAAAGTACTCATGTCTTCTTTACTTTAGTCTTTTCTGGTAGTACCTGCCTTCAGGAATCCCACGCCCCTGCAGTCAGTGGCCATTCTGTAACAAGGAAGACTTGCCATCAGTAGAAGACAACCAGATAATGGCATGTTTGAAAAAAACCCCAGACATACACAAGTCCACAGGACGTGATAGGATGCACACACAATTATTGAGGGACTTGCCCAGTATCATTGTAAGGCTGCTTCTGATTATCTTTAAAAGGCCAAAACAAATGGGAGAGAGTCCTGAGAAACAGAAGAAAGGAAATGTCACTCCTATTTTCAAGAAGGATGAGCATGAGGGTCCAGGAAACTATAGGCCATTTAGCTTTACCTCGATCCCTGGGAAGATGATGGAGCAAATAATCCTGGAAACAAATTCCAAACACATTAAGGATGAAAAGGTGATTGGGAGTAGTCATTGTAGATTTACAAGGGGAAAATCATCCCTGGCCAAACTGATAGTCTTCTACATCAAAATGACTAGCTTGGTGGATGAGAGTAGATCAGTGGGTGTTTATTTTCGCTGTAGCAAGACTTTCATAACTGTGTCCCATAACATCAGCATTGACAAACTGATGAAGTATGGACTAGATAAGTTGACATTGATGTGAACTGAAAAGTGGCCAAACAAACTGCCAAGCTCAAATGGTTGTGATCAGTGGCACAAAGTCCAGCCGGAAACCAGTCACTAGTGCTGTACTGCAGGGGTCAGTACTGGTCCAGTACTGTTTCACATCTTTGTCAGGGACGCAGATGATGGAACACCCTCTACAAATATGCAGATGACACAAAACTGGGAGGAGTGGTTGATACAACAAATGGTTGTGCTGCCATTCAGATGGGTCTTGAGAAGTTGGAGAAATGGGCCAACAGGAGTCTCATGAAGCTCAACAGATACAAATTTGAGTCCTGCACCTCAGAAGGAATAACCTAAGCATTAGTACAGGTTAGGTGTTAACCAGATGGAAAAGGATCTCTGCGTAGAAGGACCTAAGGGTCCCGGTGGACACCAAGGTACTGTGAATCACTAATGAGCTTTTATAGCAAGAAGGCCAACAGGATCCTTGGCTGCATTAAGAAGAGCATGGCCAGCTGGTCAAGGGAGGTGATTGTTCCCCTCTACGCAGCACTGGTGAGAGCCCATCTGGAGTGCTGTGTCTTGTTCTGGGTTCACCAGTACAAGACAGACACAAACATAGTGGAGTAAGCCAAGGGAAGGGCTAGATGATGAAGAGACTGGAGCACCTGTCATACAAGGAGAGGCTGAGAGAGCTGTGATCATTTAGCTTTGAGGAGAAGAGCCTTGGGGATGATGTCTTCTCAATGTGTATAAATACCTGAGATGAGGGAGTAAGAAGATGGAGACAGACTTTTTTTTGATAGGACCAGAGGCAATGGACGCAAACTGAAATACAAGAAATTCCACTTAACTATAAGAAAAAAAAAACTTCTACCGTGAGAACAGTCAAACCTTGGAACAGGTTGCTTAGAGAGGTTGTATGGTCCCCTTCCTTGCAGATATTAAAAAATCTAACTGGACATGGCCCTGAACAATCTGCTCTAGTTGACCTTGCTTTGCACAGGGAAGTTAGAGTAGACAAGTCTTAGAGGTTCCTTCCAACCTCAGTGATTCTATGATTCTGTGAAATTTCCAACCATGAACTCAGAGAAGTACTGTTTGGTCTCTTTGGTCTTCATCAGCTGGTATGTTAGTTTTCCATTCCCCAATCATTTATTGTTAAAAATATGTTCTTGCATTAATGACTTGTGGACTGTCAGATGCCTGCAGCTTTTATGTGTACTCTTAACCAGGTGCATGCAGAGGTAAAAAGCATATGGACATAAACCATAGCTGCTTAAAAATGTTTCTAGTGGAACACTGTAGCTATTTTATCAAGCAATTTCATGAGGATCCTGTTGAGAAGTGGTGACTTCTATTCAGCACAGGGATTGAGAAATTAATTCCCAGAGTGCCATGTTCCTGTAGTTGCTCCATTATGACATTTGTTCACAGTATCAAGCATGAGTCTCTATACTTGTGTTAACAAACTAGGCAAATCTATAAGATTGACCAAATAACAGATTCCTTGTATTGGGATTTGAGGGGGGGGGCTTAGGCACTGTTTAGGTGTGCAGAAGGACTCATAAGCAATACATTGCTTTCCATATACCCGAATTACATGCTGAACTGTATAGGACCTTGTCCAGTAAATGCAGGCATAGCTGCCATGTTCAGGCACTTAAACTAAGGAAGAAATTTTACATGAGAAATGGAATTCACACTTTCTCAGTGTATTCCTGCTTTATCAACCTGAGTGTTTTTATTAGGCTTACACTGCAGCATAAGATTCCTTGGTATATTTTAAAGGATAGCTATGGGAGCTCAGTTTCTCTCAGTGCAGAGAGTTCCCTATTGTTCTGTAATGAGCAATAAAGCAGTTCAGATTGATCTGTTGCATCAACAGAGAGAAATTCAAGCTAAAGATGAAACCTGCCTTCAACAGCCTATTTCAATGAAGTCTGAAAGACATTTGTCTGTATTTTCATCACTTATCTTCTGAGATGTAGGGTTGGGGGAAGCAGGGTTTGTAGTACCATGTGACCTCCCTGGTTACTTCATGAAATAAATAGAAAACCTCTCATTGACTTCAGTAGGTTCTGATATTGCATGGCAGTTTCTAATAAAAGAATAAACTTAAATGTTTACTCTTACATGCTTAAATGGAAAAAAGAAAACTTAAATGTTCAGGTAGTGGCCCACATGATGCTGCCATGAGCTCACAGGAAGAAGGAGCAAACCACATATGGGAATGGGCCAGTGCTCTTTGCTTTTGTGGAATACTGCTCAGGGACAGGGAGGCAATTCCTCTCACAGTTCACTTATGCCATTCAGTTGCTGATCAGTCCCACTACCGTCATGGTAACTTGTTCATACCAGCCAGTGGCAGTGGTTTAAGTTGTCTCTGCTCTCACTTTGGAGCTTGCAAGCAGCAGGCAATGGGGAAAGAAGAATGGCCTCAAGGAAATGCGGTAAGAGCTCTATTTTGGCCCTGATTAAATGATGTTGAAAAAACATTGCACATGCAGTATTTGTCGAAAATTGCTTTGAGAAGAAACGCCAACCTGTTAAATGCCAGTGAATGGCATCTGCCCTTCATTGCAGTTCCAAGCACAGAACATGCATCGTCCCCAGATCAGGGAAGCAGTAATCTGGAGGCACCTGCTGTGCATGATGAATAATAAAAGGTACCTGTTTTCCTGTACAGCACAGCCCTCTTTGGTTGCCTCAGGCCTACTCATCTTACACAGCCCAGTGTTTTGGGGAGGGTATGCTGCAGCTGGCTTTTTATCTAGAAACATCAGTGCTCACATGTCCTGGATGATGAAATACTACTGCTTCCACACTCCTTTCTCAGAAGTGTGAGGACCTGAAAAACTGTTTTGGAAAGTTTCAGAGAAGAAACTCATATATAGCAGTTAATTTCTGAGACCTGGTAAGGCCAAGTCAGGATACTGGAGAAGCTGATGGGACACACACTGTTGAACTAATTTCTCTTGGAACAAACACATCATATAATTTTTACTGTACTCCCACAACTGGTCTTCCCATCTTGGCCTGCCCTGTCCCTATAGCTGGCACCTGGTGAAGGAGAGGAGATTCAGTCAGGGCTGAGCTCAGCTCTTGTCTCCTCAGGAAGGCATAGCGGCCCATGATGCTTGGCACACTATGGAGCCAAGTGGAGAAACCTGGCCAGAGGCACCTGACCAAGCTCCCTCCTGAGATACACAGCTGGAGCCTAGGGGGGTCTAGGTGAGCAGAAGGACTCGAAGGAACAACAGTCCTGTTTTAAGCAAATAGTAAAATGGAGTAGACAGACACAACCCCATGAACAACCCCTGGCAATAGTACCGCAGTCCCTGGCCTAGCTCAGCTCTCCTCCCCTAGCAGCTCCCCACAGAACAGAGGGCCAGGCCAGGAGGTGCGCACCACCAGCCCCTTCAGCACTCCCAAACACTCTCGAAGCTCCGGGGGTCACCGCCGAGGCTCGGGGAGGGGGGGAGCTCATCAAAATGTTCAGTCTCGGTAGCTCCCGACCCAGCGCTGCGGCAAGCTCGGCACCTCGGCGGGGTAACATCCCCACCTGGAGCGGGAGGAGGCCTGTCCGACCCGAGACAGCCCTGAACTACCCTCCCCCTCCTTTGCGAGGCTTCCCTTGCGAGCCTGCCCCGGCTCCGCAACCACCCCCACCACGAGCCGCCAGACGCGCTTTCCCTTTAAGAGTCCGTTCCCACCCAGCCCCGCCCGCCCGCCGCTCCCCGGCCCGCAGCCCTGCGGCACCGGCACCGGCATCGGCACCGCTGCTGAGGAAAAGCTCGTCACCGCGGACGGGGGCAGACGTTCCTCGGCGGCCGAGGGGCAGAGCGGGCCTGCAGCATGTCCACGAAAGCAGAGCAGTGTGAGTGGAGCGGGCGGCGCGGGCCGGGACCTGCCAGAGGGGCGCGGGGGGCAGGCGGCCGGGGGCGCTTTACCGGCGATGGCGGTGCCTCGCCGCCGGCTGTCATTCGCCCCGGCGGGGCAGCGCTGCCCGGCCTCCTGCCGCCCTGTGCGGCGTCCGCATAGAAGCGAGTGCAAGGGAAGGGGGAGCTGCATTCATTCTGGCTCTTTCTGTCTCAGCCGCTGCTGAGTGCTTATTGGCGGCGGCCTTCAGAGCATCTCCCCTCCCGCACCGCGCCTGGCTGGCGGGTTGGCCTTCTGGGGTGGAAGACAGTGTGTTGCTGCGAGGCAGCGCCGGGGGCCCGAGGGCGAACAAATGAGGTATCGGGGGATGAGAGCTAAGGTTGAGAACGCCGTCTTGGCCCGCGGCACCGTGGCGGGAAGGGTCTAGCCTCCCTCCTCTGCCGGTGCTGTGCCTTGTCCCGAGGGATATAGCCACCTGAGAAACCTGGGGTCCAACTGTAGAGACCACGGGCGACCCATGCGTTGCCATCTTTGAGGTGGTCTTGCTGTGAGAGTGAGAAGGGAGGTGTGCTGTCATTCTTGCCCATGCTGTTCACCCGTTGGGTGAATGTAGACTGGGTGTTACTGTTTTGCCAACACGCTGCCTGCTGCAGCTCCCAATCTCCCAGCAGGACTCCCCCCTGGCGCTGACATCCTCCTGCTTGGAGCCTGGTGCACTGCCTCACAACCATGGGTGTTTTAACCACCATCTCAGCTAGATCCGATTGGAGCAAGATCAGATGACATGGTGGTTGGAATGTCAGCAACTGGGCCATGCAGATGTTCCCCACTGTTGTTACTGCTGTGTCTGCAAGGGGATCTAGGGTGAAGTTTAAAGAAAAATATTAGGGTTGTTGAGCTTGTTACCCATATCAAAGCTACTTTATCTCCTGATACAGTGTTATGGTTGGGAGCCAGAAAGGCTGTGACCCAGAAGTTGGATTGATATTTGTCATGATGATGGGATATGATCTGACACCTCACATGCTGAGACTTGCTGTCTCTTTCCTCCAGGTCACTGGGAAGGAGTCTTGTATTTATGTATGCCTGAGCTGAACTGATCTAAGGAAAACAATATTTGGATTTTTTTTCTTTAGTATTTATTGCTTATTTATAGTGATGGATGATGCTGCTGTTAAAATATTGCGTGGATGCTAATTTGTTGCTGTAGGGGTGCCCTTCTCGCCTCACAAGTAGAGACATGATGTTCTGACTTGTCAGCAGCCCTGAAGTGTGCAGTGTTCAAATCTGTACCATTCTGTTCTTTCTGCCTTCCCTACCCCCACCTGAGTTCTGTAATCATTTCTTCTTGCTTGCGATACTTACATGTTAATTATGCTTCTTTCACATTTACATGTGGAAGAATTTCTGCTGCCTTTTGTCCCAACATTGCCTTTTACTTCCTTTTCTCCCTTTTCTGTTCCTCCATTCCTAATGCTTTTGGTCTGCTCTGCTTGAGCTTCTCTTTTGTATTAGCTGGTTTTTCTTTTCATCCTCTTGTCCTGTTCAAGACACTGCATCTTAGCCTGCCATGTCCCTGTTGCTCTCTATTTTAAGATTTACTTGGGGTCCAGGTTTTAGATCTTTCTGCCTTCTAATGTTCTTCTTCATGGTGCTTCAGGTAGAGTATTCGGTTAAAGGATATATCCCGTATGTTCTAACTTACGGAATGCATTTTATTTACCAAGGCTTCTTCCTGATTAGTTCTTATGTCATTACCAAATGTCTTTGTGTCTACATAACTTCAAGATTTCCTCACCTGCAATTTTTGACAAATGGTGATGGACTCCGACAAGGATTATATTGATGTGCATACATCACTACCAGACAAACCTTCAAACCCCAACTGTTGCTGTTGTTGCTTCTGCCCTCATTGACTGACAGGCAAGAATCAGAATACCTTGGGAAGGTGTCAAGTCACAAGTCATAGTGAATCTCAGTTTACCAAGAACAGCAACAGAACACCACGAATGAGGAAACAGAGTGATAGAATAGAAGAGGCGCTGGTCTAAACATGAATCTGTGGCTACCCCACAGCTCTTTGGCAAGTTGTGTGAACAACAGGTACAATGGTGGCAATCTGGGAAATCATCTTGAGAAGACTCCCTTTTTTGAGACCGCATGCATCTCATATCTCATACCAGTGACATTGACAATGACTTGGATCATTTGACTCATCATGGCATGCTTGAGGTGTTTTACTGTATTCAAAGAAAATTAGTTCTTTTTTACCTTAAATACCAGTAACTGGTGTTTAGTTGTGGTAAGTAATGTTCTGGGAATGCCTGATGCCCACTGTCTCTTCTCCAGGACAGTGGAGCAACCAAAACCATCTTTAAATAGTCCTGATCATTTCAGTCTTCATTCAGTAAATGTTTACAAGGGTGCTAGGGAGTTCAGTTAGGTCTGTGTAGATCCTAGAGGGATGCCTATCAAAGTATCCTGGAATACGTTGCTCCCCTCTGTGTGTATAT
>JANHGN010003756.1:23053-74269 GCA_024605025.1 Megaceryle maxima | reverse complement strand
AAGCACCTGTAATTAATTTAAACAGGTGTATCTTCACTCACATAAATTCTGTGGTACTTATGTAACTTTAAACTTCATACTTTGAAATACTTTCTCCCTGAGGGAATGTATCACTAAAAAAG
This sequence comes from Megaceryle maxima, assembly GCA_024605025.1. Taxonomy (NCBI): domain Eukaryota; kingdom Metazoa; phylum Chordata; class Aves; order Coraciiformes; family Cerylidae; genus Megaceryle; species Megaceryle maxima. The sequence goes on along the minus strand of JANHGN010003756.1, from coordinate 74,147 downwards.
TTTTAAAGGTTTTAATGCACAGCTGTCCAATACCTAGTTTATACAGCTGCTTTTCAACTCATAATTTCTGTCATCTCCTTTCTCTAGTCTGTCTCTAAAACCTGGTGTATAAGCAAATGCTTCAGAATAACAGAAAATTATATATTACTAGAATATGACTCATTTTTATCTACAGATTATATTTATTGCATTTATCTATAAAACATCTTATTGTATGAGTTTTACAGAAAGGATTGCATAAAATAATTGTCTTTGTTAACATGGGACAGGACTTTGTGACAGTCATATGTTGATCTAATGGTATTGGAATGCTTTTTCTTTTCTTTTTTTTTTTGGAGTGAGCACTGCATGAGATCTACATGTTACAAGAATATGCATATCTTACAAACCGTGTTATTACTTATTTGTCTCCCACTACTTCACTATGCTAGTGAGCCACCTGTGTATATGCAGTGTATAATTTCATGCACTGGCCATATTAAAACTGGCTTCACTTTGGAGATAATGAAGTTTCTCAAGACATGGGTGTAGTAGTATCTGTAGAATACAAGGAGCAACACTGAAAGACCATCTGTTATCCAAGATCAAAGGCTTGTCTTGATGAAAATATGACTCATCAAAGCATTGTTTAATCTTTATACTTGTAAAGGATCAACTCATTTAGTATTAATGGGTGAGGGGGAAGAATGAGGGAGGATAAGAGGAGAGGGGAGAGAAAAAGGGGAAGAAGGGGAAAGAGGACAGAGGTCACAGAGAAAGAATATCTCTCCAGGTGGAAACAAAATAAAAAGACAGAGATTTTTCTTAATATAGGATGTAAAGTGTTTGCTGATATTTTCTTGCCGATATGTTGCTGCTAGAATCATACATCAGAAAGGGAGAAAACAAGGGAAATAATTTAAACATTCAGACTAAGAATACCGGTACAGTCCACTTAAGAAACACCACCCAAAGTAAAGCAGATAGAAAGTCTGTGTAGCAGAAGAAGCCATCTTGCCTCAGTCTGGTACTTGGATATCAAAACTATTACATAATTGATACCTATGTATTTCATTTCTTGGAGAGATGTAAGTGTTGTATTACAGAGAAGACTGGAGATGGTGGTTCTGCAGGAATTCTGAGACTCCAGGGATGCCTTTTGGCTAAATCTCAGAAAAGCTACCAAAGCCTGTAATCAGAAATCTTGTCTACTCCCACACCAGGAATGTAAGTCTAGAAGATAGTCTGTATTTGAATTGCTTATGAACTCCACATGACTGGAGAGCCAGTAGCTGGCTTCAGTTTCAGATAGTCAGGCTTCAAATGGTAGTTTCAATCAGAAAATAAAGTAAGGGAAAAAATGCATAAAATTTAAGACTTTTCCATGGTTTAGAAAGCAGGATCACATTCTATTCTGTCAAAAGGATTGGATGCAATAACCTACCCATCCACTCACTTTAACCTAGTGATTTTATTTCTTCTTGCTAGATTCTTTCAACTTACAGTAAAGACATGTCATTAATGTTATAGATATTGGATAGCTTTAATTAAGATAATAATGAATAAAACATATTCAGCATTGTACAATTATTGATGATGTAACTGTAGACATGTATGGCATAAAGCTGGGGCAAACCTGAAAGGGGAGATGGTCAACTGGTTTCTACCATCTGCACTTTACTAGACAACTACTTGGGTAAAAAATTATGAGAATACAGGACATCAATATTCCCTCTGTGATTGATGTACAAACACTGCATTAAATAAGTTTAATAAAACTGGCATGAAATAAAGCACTGCAGGAACAGCAATACAAAATATAATAGTTTCAGGAAACTATTTAACAGAGAAAACTCTGACAAGTACTAGCCAGTTTATGTCCTTCTCTTGTGCAGAGTCTAGCTTAACTATCAGAATTTAAACCAACATCTAGATCACAGAGGAGCATGGAGGTCATTCTAAATTCAGGTGAATACAGTATCATATTTTTAGTATGTAATTAATAACAAAGTAATGTCAGTATTTCATAAGTCTTTAACAGGGGAACAATAAGATTAATAATAAAAAGCTTAAAAGAGAAGGAGGGAACTTTGCATTTCTTAGACTTATGAGACTGCCAATTCTCAAAGTTAACACTACAATGGGAGCTGGCCTACAGTAGATTTTTCTGTAGATGGTGTAATAATGAATATTAGCCCACGTTTTAAATGGCCAAACAATAGGATATAGTGGAGACAACCGTCCTCTACTTTGTAATATATTCTCCTTGATGCTTAACAGCAAATACTGGATAAAATCTTAGGTTATCTTGTATACATCTTCCAGTAATTCAAGGAGTGTTCTTTAGTTGAGAGTTTCCAAGCAACTTTCAAAAAGCTAGAGTGAAAAAGTTTCAATCCATGGTACATTGAGTCTTAATAAAGTAACCAGAAGCACTGGTTTTTAGTTTGTTTGATGAACTAACTTTCCTGTTTTCTTTTTCTTTAGAGAAGGCTGAATATCAGTGGTACAGTGCATATGCTAAATATATAAATCCAAATATGAAAGGACTATTAGGTACTGACTGCATTTAATACCAACAGGTGTGGGAAGACCAAAAAAAAACCCAATATCAAAGCCAGCAGTATTAATTAACAGTAGTGGTCTTGGCAGGCTGGTGATTGGAGCTACTGCTGTCTTGGACAAGAATAGACTCTATACATGGATTTGAGTGTTACAAACCCTTTCCACTATTCAATGCCACATAGAGGCTGTATTATGCCTAAGCAAACAAAATGAGTGACAACACTCCTGTCTCTACTGACCTACATAACAAAACCTACGTTTGCAGCATTCCAATCAATTACTTTGTTAACCCAGCTGGCTCTTTCCATTCTCAATCAATGAGATCACAGATGAAGTGCTCATTCCCAATTTCCTTGGTCTGAATGAATATGGATTTGCTCATTAAGTCACATGGTTTTTGCTCTAAAGACAGAGTAAAGAAAAAGTCTCAAAGGGGGAAAGGCATAAAAGCAGGCTCACTAGAGATGAGCCTATGGATGGTCTTCTGTCCCACTTGAGGTGGGAAATGGTGACAAAAGCAACAACAAAAACATAGTGCTCACTAATACGTTGCTAATCATGGAAGTGTCTGGGAGTCGTCAGATACCAAAAGTGAAAACTATTTGCTTGACTTCCTCTCTGAAATGCTTATATACCAATGCACAGAGCATGGGGAATAAACAGAAGGAGTTGGAAACCTGGGTTAGTTGGCATGGCTGGGATATAATCACAATCACTGAAACATGGTGGGACAGCTCCCATGACTAGAATGTTGTCATGGATGGCTGTGTACTATTTAGGAAAGACAAAGCAACAAGGTGAGGTGATGGTGTTGCTCTTTATGTACGAAAGCAACTGGAATGTATTGAGTTCTATCCAGATGGGGAGTCAGGACAGGTTGAAAGCTTGTGGGTAAGAATTAAGGGACATGCAATTGGGGGTGAAACTGTTGTGGCCATCTACTATAGACCACCAACCCAAGAAGAAGATGCTGATGAGATCGTCTACAGTCAACTGGAAGTAGCCTCTAGATCACACTTCTTAGTACTTATGGGTGATTTCAATCACCCTGATATTTGTTGGAAAACCCACACAGCTAAGCATATTCCGTCCAAAAGGTTCTTGCAGTACATCAGTGATAACTTTCTACTGCAGGTAGTGGAGGAACCAACAAGGAGAGGTGCACTGCTGGACCTTGTATTAATGAATAAAGAAGATCTCACTGGGGACATTAAGGTTGGGAACAGCCTTGGTGACAGTGACCATGACATGGTGGGGTTTAGTATTTTACAAGGTGCAGTGCAATAAGTAGGATTACAACCCTGGACTTCCACAGGGCTAACTTTGGACTCTTCAAAGATCTACTTGCAGGAATCCCGTGGGCTAAGACTCTGAAATGAAAGGAAGCCCAAGAAAGCTGGTAAATTTTTAAATACCACTTCCTCCCAGCCCAAGATAGGTGCATTCCTTTGAGTAAAAAATTGGGTAGAGGTAGTAAAAGACCTGCATGGATGAGCAGGAAACTTCTGAAGAAAGTCTTGTGGAAGAAAGAAATTTACAGTTTGTGGAAGAAGGGACTTGTCACTTGGGACAACTATAGGGACATTGTCAGGGTTTGTAGGAAGGCAACAAGAAAGGCCAAAGCCTTCTTAGAACTTAAACTGTCAAAGGAAGTAAAAAAGAATAAGAAGAGCTTCTTCAAATATATCAGTAGTAAAAGGAGGAATAGGGAAAATGTAGGCCCACTGCTGAATGAAGTGGCAGCCCTGATAACAGAAGATGCAGAGAAAGCAGAGTTGCTGAATACCTTCTTTACTTCAGTCTTTACTCCTAAGATGAGCCTTGTGAACTCTAGACCCTGGATATAAGAGAGGAAGCCTGGAAGAGGGAATACTCTACACTAGTCAATGAAGAGTGGGCCAGAGATTGATTACGCAAATTGAATATACACAAGTCCATGGGCCCTGATGCAATGCACCCAAGAGTGTTGAGAGAGCTGGTTGATGTTATCACCCTACCACTCTCCATCATTTTCAAAGGATCATGGCAAACAGGAAAGATGTCTGAGTACTGGAGGAAAGCCAATGTCACTCCATTCTTCAAAAAGGACAATAAGGAAGATCCAGGAAATTACAGTCCAGTCAGCCTCACCTCCATCCCTGGAAAAATGATAGAGAGGCTTATTTTGGAGGTCATCTCTAAGCAAATGGAAGAAAAGGCTATCAGCAGTAGTCAGCATGGATTTACGAAGAGGAAGTCATGCTTGACTAATCTGATAGCCTTCTATGATGTTGTGACTAAATGGACAGGTGCAGGGAGACCAGTGGATGTAGTCTACCTTGACCTTAGCAACGCTTTTGACACTGTCTCCCATAACATCCTCATGATCAAGCTCAAGAACTGTGGGATAGAAGAATGGACAGTGGAATGGATTAAGATCTGTCCTGATCGACACCAAGTTATCCATGGGGCAACATTGTGCCCTTGTGGCCAAGGAGGCCAATGGTATCCTGGGGTGTATTAAGAAGAGTGTGTACAGCAGATCGAGAGAGGTTCTCCTCCCCTTCTACTCTGCCCTAGTGAGACCTCACCTGCAGTATTGCATCCTGTTCTGGGCTCCCTAGTTCAAGAGTGACAGAGATCTACAATATAGAGTCCAACAGAGGGCTATGAGGATGATTAAGGGACTGGAACACCTGCCATATGAAGAAAGGTTGAGACACCTGGGGCTTTTTAATCTAGAGAAGAGAAGACTGAGAGGGGATCTAATTAATGTCTATAAATACATAAGGGCTGGACATCAAGAAGGCAGGGACAACCTCTTTTCATTTGGGTCTTGTGATCAGATGAGGGGCAATGGATACAAGCTCGAGTACAGGAAGTTCCACCTCAACATGAAGAAGAACTTTACTGTAAGGTTTACAGAGCACTGGAACAGACTATGCAGAGCGGTTGCGGAGTTTCCTTCTCTAGAGACTTTCAAGACCTGTCTGGATGCATTTCTGAGTGATCCGACCTTGTTTTGTCCTGCTCTGGCAGGAGGGTTGTACTCAATGATCTTTGGAGGTCCCTTTCAACTCCTAGCATTCTGTGATTCTGTGATCCCCCAAAAGAGGCTATTCTTGCACAGCAAAAGAATCAGAGGAACAATAGAAAATTATTTTTTGTTTTTCCCTGAGGACAATCAATGAATGGTGCTGATAAAGGTGTTCTGGCAATAGAGGTGATTTTCTTAGTAATTACTTTAAGGCACAAAGAGAAGAAAAGGAAAAGTGAGTAGAAAGAGGAAAGGAAAAGGGGTAGGGGGGAGGGGAGAAGAGAGAGATTAAGCTAGAAAGATATCACCACCATTAGATCCAGCAATGTTTCATGGGTTCAATACAAATCTTGAGTTCTTTGGTGGGGGGTGCACCCCAATCAATATTTTACTGTCTCTTTATACTCTTGGGATATGGGTGGCATCTCCAATTTACATAGGAAGCATAGAGGCTGTCCTAATTTGCATGAGCCCCTTCTGCTGCAGTGTTTGCTATAGACTTCCCCTTGGCACAGTCACAGCACTAGCAGAAGAAATTAACTCAGGAAAAACACACAGTCCTGACTATGCAGAATTTATTTCTTCCTATTGCTAATTTGTTTGCAAGGAACCAAGGGAGCATGGAAGAGCCATTGAGGACTATTAAGAGACATTGACACCTCCTCCCTCCAGGAGGCCTTGCTCATTCTCTGTCCAGATCTTACCACCACACTAGGTTAGAGACATCATCAGTCGGGCTCTTATAAGGACCTAGACCTTTTCCAGTGAGGCCAATGGAAACTTTTCTACCTATTTTAATCAACACACTACTAGGCTTTTGTCTAAGATAAAGAGTGGAGTTACAGATTCCTCATATGCATTTGGAATGTGAAGGCCACAAATTTCAGAACACTGGGGATTTGCTTAAATATATAATAAAGTTAGGGCACAGCTGGAAAATATAAAGGTTTGGTTTCCATCTGTGGTGTAAAGAAGAAAAAATAGGTATTAACAAGCTCTCAACCATGGTGTATGCTGATAGCAACCTTCCCACGTGCTTCCAAAAATTTTATTTTCTCCCTCTTAAGAGTTTTGAGCTTTAAAACAATCAGACAGAAAATTTCAAAAGTAAATACATTTTTGAAAGTCAATTAATAGTCATTATTAGACACCTCAATCCACATTTAAAGATTTTAATATGCCTGACCTGGTTTTCAGAAATGCTGAACATCAACAACTCTTTGTGTCATCAGTGTTAGTAAACAGATGAAAATTGAATAATCAAAGAAATAAATACCCATTTTGTCTTATAACCCTAGGTGGCAACTAAGTACCACACAGCTGAACGGAGGGAAGAGAATTGGAAGGGTAAAAGTGAAAAATCTCATGTGTTGAGGTAAAAAGATTAATAACTGAAATAGTAATAATAATAATAATAATAAATAACAATGGAAATAAAAATAACAAAGAGACAAAAATAAAACCCAAGAAAAACAGATGATGCAAATAAAAATAGTTGCTCACCACCAACTGACCAATTCCCAGCCCTGAGAAGCACCCTCTAGACAGCCTTCCCCTAGTTTTATTGCTGAGCATGATGTCTTATGGTCTGGAATATCCTTTGGTCAGCTGGGCTCGCGTGTCCTGGTTGTATTCCCTCCAACTGCTTGTGCATCCCCAGCCTACTCCCTGGTGGGGTGAGAAAAAGAAAAGGCCTTCATTCTGTGTAAGCTCTGCTCAACAATAACGAAATCATCCCTGAGTTATCAACACTATTTTCAGCACAATTCCAAAACATAGATTCAAACCAGCTACTATGCAGAAAATTAACTCTACCCCAGCCAAAACCAGCACAGTCCCCTAAAAAATCCCCACAGCCCACCGAAGCAATGTATCAAGTGCTCATACAAAGCACCTCATCCTTAGTAATCATTGTCCTGACCAAATGGAAGTTTTGCTTTTTGTTATGCATTTATGTACTCTTGCAAGACTCCATCACACTTAAGGACTTGGTGAAGTGTTCCTTTGCTCTGTGAGGATTTAACTAACTAGATGTAGACAAAATCACAAAAGAAATAACTGGGTCCTGGGACAGATAATAAGAAATTTAAATGCTATTTGTCACATATAGATAATCACAGCCTAACTGTTTAATTTAACATTATATAGCATGCTGCCAGAACCTCAAATGCTGTACACAATTTGGTAAATATTACATACCTTCAACATGAAAATTACATCAGCAATGACCACTTCTAATTAGGTTTCTTTAATGCATGAATGAAAATTGATTTTGTCTGTGTTCATCAGTCTTGAAAACAAGAAATCCTTAGATGTAGTCAGAAAGCCATTAGAAAGACATAACAGAAGAATCAGTTCAATAATATTCCATTGTGGACTATTCTTGCCATACATTATAAGCCATAATAAAGTCAGCATGATTCTACTGCTCATAAGATTGCCTTATCCAGGATTATTTTTTTTATAAAGACTTGAGTATATCCCGTCTAAAAAAACTATTCAGATTTAATAAAATGTTTTACACTCAGAAACAGACAGAGAAGTCAGACAACATTAATAGGACACAAATCTATTGAAAATATTTAAGTGTGAAAACTAAAAAGAAACACACCGATCTATGTAGATTTTTGAGATGTCATTCAGAAGATGTAAAGTTTTCCCTGACACTGTTTTTTTTAATCTACATCCTAAACCTTATTCAGTACAAACATATTGGAATTATCTGCAAATATGAGTATGTGAATATAGGGAATGATTTCTATTTTTATTATTTTAAAAAATATTTGTTTTACATTATCTAAATTTCAGGCCTTAATAGTATTTAATAGTATCCATTAACACTCTTACTAATTACCCAAATTAATAGTTGCAGATTCCAGAGAATATTCTCCTCTACTTGAAAAGCAAAACATTTTTTTTTTCTGATGCTCTAATTGTCATCATAATTTTAACTTATTCAATCTGAAAAAGAGAGACAAATATAGGTAAAGAAAAATAATTAGTATTTAGATGAAGTGGGGAAATGGATAAATTTCAATTTGATATATTTATATTTTATTTTATCTATTTATAGTATGTGTGATTTATAAACAGTGCCCAAAGCTTGTGAATGAGATATATACATCGAAGTGTCTATTTAGGAATGTATTTCCAAAGCAAAGGAACTGAAGTGATCTATGTGTAGGTCACAGCACAAAAAATTGTTTTTTCTTTGGCAAGACATTTCTAACACAACCCCCTGATGACAAAGACAATATTCCTCAGGAACACTTGATTTCAATCCAAGAAAAGAATAGACTGTATAACTCTATACTAGCCACAGAAATCTGTGCCTGCAGGGTATTCAGATCTGTAAGCACTATGAATGTGTGAAAAATCTTAACATAGATTTGGAGAAAAAGAATTGGAGCTTCAATGACATCTGAAGCTCAACTGCTAGAATAAGAATATCCTGGACATGAAATATTTCATTATGCACTTCACCTATCTCAGAGTTGTTGCTGTAAATATAGGCCATGTAGCCATTCTGGTTTTGTGTAAATCAAATACAGGGTAAGTGTAATCTTACCTGATTGCTGTTACATGTCACTATGCTTATTCAAAGTACATGCTGAAGAAAGTAACATCACACTAAATTAGTTGCCTGTGTGGTCAGTGAACTGCTTTAGAGGGAGTTCAGGAAGATTATAAGAACACATCTTACCTATGGTGGTAAGGAATGACCTCAGTCATTGATATCTACATTACACCAATTCACGGAGCAGCTAATAATGAGCATGATATAAAGGCTTTTATATGTGATTTACTATACTACTACAGCCTTTTTGAGATATTGAAGAAAAAAATTCACTGCTAATTTCAATATTTTATCATTTTTCTGACCTTATAACTATTAGTCCAATCATCTAGTCAAGTGGTTTGTAAAACTAAACTAGACTTTTCATAAGGGTCAACTCTTTGAACACACAATCTGTTTTGTTGTGATTGCCTGTATTCACAGAATTTCTTGGATTCATTCTTATTTATTATCTACCACCTCAGCAACTGAATAAGCATTTTGCAAGTCTAGGTAACAGTTTCCTATTAGACAATTATTTTTACTGACTGCTTATTTCACTCAAGTAATCATTTTAGAATTTGTTAGTGATTGTCTTTTATCTTTTTATAGACACAGCACAGAACAGAATGAATCTGAATTGTGTAAATATCAGATAGGCAGCTTTTAAATGAAAGATGAGATTTGTCCAAAAGAATCAAGGAAACCTCAAAGCCACAATCAACATTATGAAAAATGTCCAAATTAATGCTAAGCTCTACAATTACTTTAGAATTTAGAGGCCTCATATATATGCAGATAACATGCCTTTGCAATGTGGTTGAAATTATATTTCTGAAAACAGATGCTTTCTCCTTCCATCTGTGATAAGCCTTTTTGTACCCCAGCCTTATTACTTGTTTAAAAGCCAGAATAAATAAAACAAAAATGATTTCTGAAAAACACTGTTAAAATAATGTCAGTTCATTAATTTTCACACCACGCCATTTTCCTGTGTCAATACACAGCACATTTTTATCTCTATTACTCTTAAAAATAAGTTTATGATATTTTTATTTTATTAGCGATTAAAAAAAAAAAAGTTTTAAAAAAGAAGTTTCCTAGTCTTTTCTAGAGGGATTGGTTAGCAGACTGGGGAGCCCCTCAGTGAAGACCTGTGAGATCTTTGTGGACACTTTCTGGCTATGTGAACCCAACCAAATCTGTGGCCAAGGAAGTCTTGAGAAGCAAGCATTTTGCAGAGGCAGATCATGACCATTGCATATACAGCCAAGAAAAGGGTGGTGTGGGATAAAGGCATTTGCCAGGAGTTACTGAAGATGTTAGCACATGCTCTAAATTTTGGTCTTCAAGTCAGTATTTTCTCACTTAGTATAATTTTTTTTTTCTGCAAAGTACTTTTTCATTCCTATTAGTCCATGTAAATGTACCCTGATCTCATAAAGAGGTAGCAATCAACACAGTCACCAGCTGACTGAGCAGAAGCTGTCTGCCTGCCTCTCTCTCAGCTGCACTGACTCTCTTTGCATTGAGTGGGTTTGACAAATATTGGCTGATAATTCATTTTGTTAAAACAGATTTTATAACAGAAAATTGAACAAAGCCTGATGTCTAATGGCTCACTGTAAGTGGATGTGCCAGCTATATTTTGTCTGAAATAATGCAAATTATTTCTTTTTTCTTCTGCATCCCTTCTATTTCACAATGATATCTTACTTTAAAGGAGGACAAAGGAAACAATAAAAAGGATAACAATAAACTTGTGCCTCAACTAGAGATAAAGAGACATTTCAAAGAGAAAATAAGAGAATTTGCCCATGAATTTAATAGTTCAGAACACTGGGACTAAATATAAACTTTACTTCTGTCCTTCCAAGTTCTGTCTGTAGACCGCTGAGAATGACACAGTAACATGTTCTCATTTAGTGGCTATTTTATGGCTAGGACACTACAGTGTCCCTGAGTCTTTTTATGACTAGGAAGGCACTGTGTCCCTGTGCCTTTTCACCTTGTTATAGAGAGAAATAATTCCTCTGAAGATGGTAAAAAGACTAATAGAACTTCAAAATACAGAGGCTGGGAAATATTTTTTCTTCAAAACTTTTACGCTCTTCCCACTGAACTTTACAACAGATGAAAAATAAATTACTATAAAATCCAGTACGTCTTTGAAAATATTGGTGGGTCATTAACATTTGAAAAGCTTTTAGAAAACTATTACTGAAAGGTAATATTAAATCTCTTCTCATTTATTTATATTTCAGATGTTTTATTTTCCTTAACTTACATGTATTTTGGACTCTGAAGCTTACATTGATTTCACTTTCTCAAGGGTAGTTTACCTCCACAGTAAGACAGATAGTACAATTTAAAAGTATTTTCTTTGAGAAACCTATTAAAACTGAAGCCTTCAGTGTATGTTTATGGCATATCATAAATTCATATTTGCATGGCCTTGGAAAGCAATATCATATGCAAATCACAAATAGTAAATAAATAAATAAATGGAATAATATTAAAGTATCCATGCATTTGTTATAAGAAAGTGCTTTGGTACGATGTCATGTCATTGTTATAAAGTAAACACTAACTAAAAACATTTGCAGTGTCATTCTTAGAAGCTTGCAAACAAAACTTGGGGGAACAGAACTAAGCAAGTGTTATAACAAATACATTAATTTGTAGTTTGGACAGATCTATAGTAAGTAATCTTGTAAGTGATTATTAATGATTTTAGGATACTGAAGACCACCTGGATTTTATAACAGAGAATCTGAAACATTTAGTATTAATTTAATTAGACACTTTATTTATTTACCAACCTTCCTAAAGTCAACAGGATGGAATAGCCAGCACAAAGAATAGACATTCTACTTTAACAAGACAAAAACATGGTCCTATTTAGGCAGATGAATAAAGCTAAACTTGGCAAAACTCCAATATATTATAATACCCTTTGGATTTAATTCTTACAATAAAGATAGGGAAAAAAAATCTAAAATCTTCATAACATACTCTGAAATATTTTAGCTTAGCCCATTCTTTTCTATTTAGGATATGAACATGTAGGAATCCCAGTGTAAAAAGCAGAAAAATACAGTTTTGCTCATATTCTATCCCTCTATAGAAAGGTTGATTTATCACTTTGCAGTGCCTTAGTGTCATATTGGCATATATGGATCCATCCTGGCAACGATGTCTCTGTAATATGTGTCTTTTTATGTGAGACTATATGCATATTTATATAGGCATACATATGTAAGCTCACATGTGTATATAGATCTACATACAGATACATATCTGTGCTGAATTGGATTAGTTACAAAAGACAGAAAATTGTCTTCAGTTTTTAAAATCTTATAACATTTTATAAGACGTGCCACCAAAATTTTCATAATAACAATTATTAGCTGCATTTTTTTTGGCAACAAGCAGGGAATGTAAGTAAAAGTTTTTACCTACAGCTCCCTATTTTCTTATACATTCTTGTTTCCTGTTTGTAATGCTGCATTGACCTTAAAATCATCAGTGGCCAAGGATGAAATGGCAAAAATGCAGTTCTCAATTTTTCTTTCTTATGTCATCCACTTGTAAGGAAGGATAGTTTTGTTTTGGCTGGTTATATTTTAATGAAACGATGGCATGAGAAAAATCGTAGCAACCTTGGAATCTTATTAAATAGGATCCAGCTGAGATTATTGGACAGAGCATAGGAGAGCAAGGTCAGAGACAAAAAAAATTGATTTACAATCAGAAGTTGATCCTACTTTTCTAAATATAAATGGGACTTATTTTACATGTTACATACTTATGTGTGTGTATTTTTTTAGATGGAGCAGATATCTCTTGGGAAAAAAAAATCCCAATAGATTTGAAGGTATTTCCTCTTCATCTCATTCTGTTTGGCTAGGTCTAAAATAACATTGATGTAAATATTGTGAGAAAAATGTTCTCCTACAATATACATTACTGTCAGAATGGAGAAACACTATTTAAAAAAAAAAAAAAATTCAAATTCCAGCTTGAACTGATTACTGAATCAAGCAATTCAGAGAAGTATACCTTCATAGGTGTTGCATTAAACAAGATTACATGAAAGCTGACAATTCCCTAGACACTTTAGTGGAGCCACACTGACAATCACCAAGATTTAGCTGGTCTAGTGTACACTTAAAAATGTTCAGAGAGATGGCACATGAAGCATATGAAAAGCATATGAATAGTTACTGTGGTAACAGTAAACTGAAAAAGGGTAGACTTTCCCAAAACACAGATGACAGAGTTGCTCACCAATATTGAAAAAAACACAGAAGTCAGAGAAATTAATAATTCAAGCAGGAAGAAGGAGATGAGTCTGTCTTTGCCCATATTGTAGCTGCTGGGTATGTACAGGTACCTACATAAGGAAGGATCTTCTTAGTTCTGGAGGATAGGTCCACCAGCCAGCACTGTCAGCTCTAGCATATGCAGATGCAGAATTGTAATACGGCCTCCCTTATTAATGCATTTTTTGTGCACAAATATATTCATGAAGGTTAATACATTTAAGACAGAAGTAAAAATTCAAATTCAGTAAAAATTTAACAAAATAACTAGAATTATTACTTCAGTCCTCTGTAAGGAAAAGAAGCTGACAAATCCTGCTGGGAAAATAAATAAGAAGACATGATTGTAATCTTTTAATTTTAGTTCTCCCCAGCTATCTCCCCTACATCTAACTACACAATCATTCATTATTAATAACAAATTAATAGCCAGGACATTCTTTTAGCAAGAGCTATAACATGAAATATTAGGCCTATGTACCTCATTTTGCTGGAGAAGGATGGAAGAGTGACTTGGATGAAGTCTGAAATTCAGAACTCTGTGCCTTCTTAAATTACCTTTCTGAGTCTGTGCACAGAAAGGTGTGATTATCTGTGTGTAGGGCCATTTGTTCATGTCTATAGCTTTGTGCATAAACAGTTTACAGCTACTACACCTATGTTCAGACCTGATATAATAAGCAAGCTCCAGTCTAATTGCATGTGTAAGCACAATGCTCACGCCAGTTTCAGCTGACCTTACTATCTGGGGAATAACACTTCTCTAACATGACTGAACAGCATCTGGCCAGTGTAATGTGGGCACACACTTTTGTAGGCACATCCTAGAATCACAATTCTCCCCTTGTCATTTAAGTCTAAAAATATTACCCTCTTGCAAAGGAATGTTGGGATTTTTTTTCTATTTGTTTTTGTGATGAGCTGTACCTCAAACAAACATTTTTTTTTTCTTTCTCATAGACAGGATGCTCCTTGACTGTTACAGCTGTGTTGTGCACTTACCTGAACCTTGGAGCTTCCACTTGATAATATCCAGAGAGTTTTTTGATGTCTTGTTTTTTTTTCAGGTGAACTTCTACTTTATGTAATTTAATTCCATCTTATTTCTACTGTAATCTGGTTCTTACTGTATATGGCTCCTGTACAGTGTAATACTGTACAAGTGTTAGCATCCATCAGGATCCTTGAAAGGCCATTTAGTAATCTCATCAAGCTCATTAATAGCACTTAGTGACTGTTATTCAATAACCTTGTCTCTAATTGCCTAGATGCTTGATGTTTACTGATACGGATTCAATCTTCTGATATGCTAAGAGCTGAAAGCCTTTTTTTTTTGAGATTTTATGTGTCATTCATCAGTGTGGTTGATTAGCCTTAGCTAAGAGGCAAATGTTCACCCCAACTACTCACTCACTCCCCCTTCTCAACAGGACGTGAGGAGAAAAGAAGATGAGAAAACTTGTGGGTCAGTATAAAGACAGGGAGATTGCTTCCAAATTACCGTCATGGGCAAACCAGATTCTACTTATGGAAAATGATTTCAATTCATTTCTAATCTGGATAGGGAGAAGCAAGAAGATAAACTTTAAACCAACACCTTTTTTCCCACTCTTTCCAGGTTCTTCCCTCCACACTGTTCTCACCACTCTGAGCAGTATGGTGAGGATGTATGTTTGAGGTGTCCGTGTTATGGTCAGTACTTGGAAATTTCTTGCCACTGGTCCTTCCTCTTCAGACTTTTCCTCTTCTCTAACATGGGCTCTCCATGGGCCACAGTTCCTTCAGAAATATCCAACTGATCCAGCATAAGTCCTCCCTAGGCCACAGTAGATAACCACTCCACCATGAAGCACCTCCTTCTCTTTCTCTGACCTTTGTATATCCTTTATTGTTTGTCACTCTTTTTGTTCCCTCCTTCTCTCTCTGTGCAGTGTTTTCTACCCTTTCTTAAATACGTTTATCTAGAGATGCCACTACCTTGGAAAATGGGGTCTGCTCTCTCCTGTGGTGGGTTGATTATAGAGATGTCTGGAATGGGCTGTGTCTGGCACAGGGCAGACATTGATCTTTTCCCACAGAGGCCACTTCTGCAGACCTGTTCCCTCTTCTGTCCACCTCCTGTGCATACCAGATCCTTTTATGTGTTTCTCTTTTTGATGTGAGTAAAAAACTTCTGGACAAAAAAAAACCCCTTTGAAAAACAAAATAATCGAATTTCCATGAAGCTATATATTCTTAATTTACAGACTTTTAAAAAATGTAGAAAATCTAGTGCTTTTCTCCTTGTGAAAATTCATTATGTTCAGGTCTCATGTCATTAACACCATTTATTTCCTTTCTACACAGTGCATTCCATGACCCAAACATTACCTGTTCCAGTAGAACAAAGTTTGCTATTGACATCCTTGATTGAAATCTTCCAGTTCAGCACACAAATAGGGGAGTAATATTCCCACTTAAGTGAACTGGTACAAGGGAGCTGTGTTGATTTACCAAAGCTCTGATGATTTATTGACAATGTCTGTAAGGTTTATTCAGTGTCACTGATGATGTTCAGTTTATCTGAAGTGAACCCTGGGTTATCAGTCTACCAGCCCATGGTCAGGAACCTGAATAGGTCTCACATGAAGAACCACTGCACCATGACTGTCATCAGCCTTCATATATAGATTTCCCTCCTAATCTTAAAGTGGCAAGACTGGCTGGTGAATGAATATTCAGGTTTCAGAATGGAGTTGATGTATGTCTGGAGGTCTTTGTTACTAAATGAAGTAGTTTCATAAAGGACAGTAAATTAATTCTGAAATACTTTCTTACAATCTACTGCATCATGTTTTCTGAGTATACTAGAAACATTTTGTCTCACTTTTCAATGGTGGGACTAGCTCAAGAGATGAGCAATCAAATATAGCTTAACTGTAGGCTAAAAAGGCAAAAGTCAATAAAGACAAATGCATACAAAGGGCAAAGCTGTTAGCAGAAATTTATTGATGTCAAGTGCCAGCCTTGTTCTGTATGGCTCTACTTTTGTCCTTAACAGGAAGGAATCACTCAACTCCAAAAATAGAAAATAAACACCCAAACCTTGTTGTTTCCCTCAAATCAACACCTGCTTTCTCTTTCATGTTGCTTTTGTCATGTGAGGCTGTGGTTTCATTCCAGAGGCTTGCCTGTGAGTGAAGAAAAAACAGCCAAAGTCACCAGCGGTGTGATTCAACCTTCAGCAGCCCAGACAGAGCTAAGCCTCTGAAATTGTTATGCCATAAAGGAAGATAAAATCCCAGGCAAGGGAATTAGTATGAACTTGCACCATTACACAGACACATACCACTGAGAAGAATGCCAACTCTCTTATTGTTGCCATTTAGTATTGCTCTGAGTAATCATACTAAAGAGCTAACCCGTGAGACAAGGGAAAAGGAAACAACAACCAAAAAGAAAAAAAAAAGAAAAAAAAAAAAAAAAAAAAGAGGGGATTAATAAAAATCGGGGACAGAGAAATAATAGGTTTATTGTGACAAATAGTCAAAAATTATGTACATATGAAAGAACTATAAACACAACAACTATAGGATTCACTGTTGCAAACCAATGCATTACATGGGATTATACAAGTTTTTTTCCCCGCAGGCTGTGGTAATTTATATGATTTAATTTTGATTTTCATTAAAATGAAGAGGAGAGACTGTATTTTTACCACAGTAGAGCATACAGGCTGAAGGATTGCTGCTGGAAATTTGATTCAGAGGAAAGTGGTAGTGGTTTGCTGAAACACAAGGTCTAGGCATAGAAATGTTAAGTTTCTTTAATTCTCCTTGTATCTTGATACCTAAGCAAAAATTGAGAATCATTTTCAAAGAAGCCTAAAGGTACTCAGACCTCAATGGCTTAATATGAGTTTCATGTCAACAGCCTTGGTTGTTCTTCACTTAGAAGACTGGTAGAAGTAAGAATGGTCTTAGGGCTTCACTTATTCATGTTTTATTGGTTTGTCCCTTGTGCTTTTTGCTTAGGTTTTTGGGGGTGGTGGTGGTGTGTTTGCTTGATTTTTTGTTTGTTTTTAAAATAGGTTTCCTTTACTCCATGTCTGCTGGTGGGAGAAATGTTGGGGGGGAGAAAGGATAGGAGAAGGAAGAAGAACCTTCTCCCTGCCTTTTTAAATTTCAGTGACTACTCCCTATTTGTCATGATTTATTTAGTATAAATGATTTCATAAATAGAAACAGATCATTATTGAGACAAATGGAATGATGAAGTTATTGACAGTTTGGTTTAAATTAATTTATATATTTATATATTCCCTGGCCAAAAAGTAATTTTCAGATTTGTTTTCCAGTCTGCTTTAAGATTCTTTTCTCCACAGTGACTGTGATGTCTCTGGGAATCATTTTACTCCATTGTCTTAATTTTTAAAGCTTGTGGTATTTTGTATCCTGCCAATGTACAACATGAGAAATTCTGAGGATGTCTCCCACCTCCCTCTATATACACATATCTGACTTCTTGAAAAGGTTTTTAAATGGACCATAAGGTCTTTTCTCTCTCGATGTTTAATTCTGTATGCACATATGTGTTAAATTACTTTTTTATCTCAATACACTAACACAGAATAGCTCAGGTACTTGAACATATATCTTTTCTCATTAAGGTAAGTGAGGGAAGGGTGCCGATGAATCAAAGAAATATATGTTCTTTGTGTTTGATGAATCTTCACGGACTTTCAAGCATTGTGCTCTTTAAGATAATCAAAGCATTGATAAAAAAACCCCAAAGAAACAAACAACAAACTGAACAGAAATTGTCAGGTTCTCTGGAGTTAGGAAGGGAAACCAATATATTTGATGTATAATTTAAATAAGAACTCAGAATGAGTTTGTTGTTGTTATTTTTGTTGCTGTTATTTATTTATTTATTTTTTACTCCTTGAAGTTGTTGGTGGAACAAATTCTGCTCTTATTTATACTGCTGTAAATCCTCAGTAACTGAATGGCAAGGTCTAGACCTGGGCCGGCCAATAGACAAATGACAGATACTCTCTACTAATCCCTCTCCCTTCCCCAAAGGGGAAAATAAAGGGAATAAAGGAGAGAGACTTATGTATTGGAAAAAAAAAAATTAAACCCATCTTTAATGAAAATAATAATAATAATATGAATTATATACAACACCAATATTGTGTTCAACCCTCTCAATGACAATTACACCACCTTCATGACTGGGCAGGCACTGGGGAAGTTCCAGACTGGACTAGGTGGCAGATGGGAACTGGATTTAGGAGCTGGATTATGGAACTGGATTCAGGAGCACACTAATTGAGATTGAAGTCCTCTTTGAAGCCAGCCATTGAAGAAGAGACCTTGACGCTTGTGATCCCTCAGCTTCATACTGAACATTATGTATATGGGTTGAAATACCTACCTGGTACATTTTTTCTTTTTTTTTTTTTTTTTTTTTTTTCCTTCTCAAATAGATGCAATTTATTTATTGAAAGCCAAAGTTCCAGTGGAACATTTCTTGGGAAATGATTTATCAGATCAAAGATGACACTTGTCATGTATCATGTCTTTGTCCACACCTCAGAATATTAACATAGTTGGAAAATTCAGGTGATTGGAAGCCTAGATCTCAGTCTCTAATTTCCTTAATAAAAATCATGACTTTGAATAAGAATCTCTGACAAGAGAAGCTTAAATTATTATGACAGAGAAGCTTAAATGGGCAATGTTTCTTTCTCTGTTCCAGTGAAATAAATCTTGGAACAATTAGGTCTTTTCCAGTTAGTTAAGGCTAGGAAAAATTAATTCCTGGATGAAATTGTTGGATGAGAAAATATTTTTCCACCGTGGTATGATGAAGTTTCCCAAGGAATGGAAAGGGAAGAAGCAAGGCAAGGAAAAGAGAAAGGGAAGAGGGAAGGAAGAGGGAAAAGAATAAAGGGAAGAGGAATGGATCCAAAGATTTTATTTTAATTTCTATAGAGTAGCAAATTTCATACAGCTATAGAACAAAAAGTTCTAAATAAAGGATGTGAACATTCATTTAGGTTCATTACATTTTGTAACAAAACGTAGCATCAGTCATTAGAAGGAAGATGGATTAAAAGGGGCTTTTAAAAAATCTCTCTGAAAATTCTTCATTTCCTAATGGGGACAGAAGGACAGGACAATCTATGGGGGCACAGAAAATCCACCTTAACATCTTTCTTCCTCAGAAACAAGCTTTATTTGTGAGGGGTAAGGATAAAGAAAAAAACAAAAAAGACTGTTTCTACTTTGGTTTTGAAGTGAAATGTAGACTTCATCACTTCACATTTCCTTTTAGGTTTCTATCGCATTGTTGGCATCATAAGATATTCTGTACATTTTTCCAATAGTTTGCCCTTATCCTCACCTCATACAGAATGAGCTAAAACCTCTTTCATGGCACTACCAATGGGGTTTTGCAAAGTTCATAACTTTCAGAACCCTTTAAGACAGAATTTCCTTCTATACAGGATCTGTCAAACAAACTAGTGAAGAGAGGCAGAGAAGGTACATTTGGGAAATGTAGGACTCTGAAAAAAACCCAGCAACTGTGACTGTGTTCAGTTCTTTGGCCAAGATACTTGACTTCAAAGTCTCAGAAAATCTTCCTTGAGGAGTATGAATTTTACATGAGCTACCATATATCACTATAATTTCTTATTTGACAGAATACCATTTTTCAAGCTCATTAATACTGTTTTTGATGGGTGATTTAATCACTCATATGCAGGGGGCATTTTGTTTCCTGTGTCTTAGGTATGGCTCATTAATAGTTTATTTCTTAAGTGTTTGCCAGCTTTAATTCAGCCATGGTCCCTAGGATATCTAAATAGGGTTTAGATACTATACATTCTTCCTAATGTGCTTTCTAATCATTGCTCAGCTTATGTCAGGAGCAAAGGTTATGAAAGCTATTGGACACAACTGTCTACTATTCTAGCATTAGCTACAATTTGCTGAATCTACTTGGAGTATCTAGTAATTTTTTTAATATATAATAGGTCAAATTAAGCACAGGATACGTGTACATGCAGCAATTCCTCTGCAAAGTATGGTGAATAAATAAGATTTATTCTTTATATGCATATATTTATATGTAGAAGATTAAAAAGATTAAAAAAAATAATCAGTTTTCATGCATGCCAGAAAAAATTTAAAACAAAAAAATGCAGTTTTCACTCAGTGTAAACCCAGTCCTGATATTATGATTCCTGTCTCTGATGTTCAGAAGGAAGTGATTCACTTTGTAAAAGAGTTTGGGTGATAGGTGGTATATTTTTTGTCTATTTTTTCTAACCATAAAAGCCTTAAAAATAATGTGCTGTGGCTTCAGAAGAATTCTTCATTACAGGAACTGTATAGAAAAAACTACATGGAACAGATCTCCACAAATAATGGGTAATTGTATAGGTTGTTATCACTTCTCAGCCTACTATTAAATCTTCATGTGTTTTATTTTAATATTGTTCTAGAAGTAAGAACTTGAACCTAAGTCTTTCCCCTGGGTAACTCATCGAAGAGTCAAGTTCATGCATGAATAATTCATGCATATTCTTTTCTTCTCTCTAACCTAAATACTTGGTCATTTAATGAAAACAGAATTAAATGCATGATGGAAAACTGAAAATTTCCTAGTCTATGAAATTATATAATCTTTAATATATTCCCAAGGAAGTGAAGTAAAATTCTCTAAGACAGAATAGATTTTCTCTCCCTGGGAAAGGAAATCAATGAAGTAACAAATAAGGGATAACCACATTTCAAATGCATTTGGATATCTGATATCTGCAAACAGGCAGATATCTGTGTATCATCTCATTTATGGGATAAGAACATTCTTATAGCAATGAATAAGCTACCATAGCCTTCAAAGCAGTTGAACTTAATGCATCCTCTTTTGTGCATCCTCTTCTGACATTATCCTTTTGACTTTCTTCAGCATCCCCCTGCATTAGTAGGTTAGCTTTCCTGACTCTAGCTTCCAGATGTTTAATTCATTCTAGGCATAAAGCTAAGAGATAAGCACCTCACACATGTTAGGAATTAAAGAGACCAGAGACTGGGTACTGCAATAAGCACTTTTGCAATACCTCTTTCTTTTCTGAATCTAGTTCTCATAATCATCTAGAGAGAACAGTTCCCTATTTTTCAGCAATAAACACCATCAAGGTGTCCTCATGCACCCCCTTAAGGTCCAGTTAAGCATCTTATTCCAAGATATACCAGATCTACTCAGAAGGAGAATGTTAATATAGAAGCTTGTTACCTTTCACAGGGAACTAAGTTGCTGAAATATCCAAAAGGCATCTAGCACATGTTCAGTTTAATTTCTAGAAAGCTAACAAGGAACACAAAATAGAGAGGCAGGGGCATTAGGCATCAGGAATTCTTCAAATAAGGAGATAAATAACCTATCTGGTATGCACTTTCTAAGGAGAGGATTATCTGTTTCTCTATAAATTTATGTATTACATAACACATAATTGCTTTTACTATTACTGTTCTTGCAATTATTATCAACTCATCTTACAGTCATGAACCAAGATCTTATTGTCCTATTTTTATTTTCTGTTTTAAGTCTGAGACTTCTTTTTGTTCCCTTTAATATCTTGTATACGTTGTCAGAAAGTCACATGTTCCTAGTATATGAAGCAATAAGGACTGTCAAATTTGGCACAGAATCTTTTAATTGCTAAGAGTAGGAAGTCTTCTAAGAGGAAAGTGCCCCTCTCTCTTTTCACACACATGTTCATTCACACATACATATATAGCTGGAAACAAAAAATATATTCAAAGAACATTTAAGGTAGCTACAGAAAACAATAAATAAAAGGAAATGTTAGTCAAGGGTGAAAGGTACCATATGTCCTCAGAAGCCTTGTCACAATGGGAAACCACCTAAATAGCATTTTTAATGTACCCTGTTGTGCCTAGGTATTGATGGACATATGGTACTTTTCACCCTGAACTGTGAATTTCCTGAAACAGCTGTAATGCTCTTTTAATGTTTTTCTGGATAATGACACATTCACAGCATACGTTTTTTAACCATTCTTCCCTGACCCTTTAGGGGGCCCGTGTACTTCACCAGCTTATAGAAAACAGGAGAGCAGTGGATCGTTTATCTTCTGTTTGCATAAATATGTCTTATTCATTGACACATTCTGCATAGGTTTAAGGTTGTGTACCATGAGAAGTCCAGCAAGATATTCAAGGTTTCTGCCCTCTGATAAGATTGTAAACGGGCTCAAGACACAGGCATATAACAGAGTTAAGCACAAGAGTTGCTCTTTGCTTTTATAGTGGTATAGTTAATTTCCTTACTTTTATTTTTACAACATAAATGGGGAAAAAGTGCAAAAATATAAATGGACAAATTGAGACAGACCCAAGTGAAAGCATGTAAGATAATCATATAACATTGATATATGTATATTATTCTCCCCGTAGTTCTAATTTCTCTGTGTAGCTCCTCCTGTGACACATTACGCTTTATACATGACACAACATAATTCATTTTTTATTTCACTGTTGATTGGTAAATTGTAATTTCTTAAGTTTTGTTATCAATTACTGGCAGTGTGAGATCTAACTTACTACAAATCTGCTCAAATAAATAGATCAAGGGAGAGAAATTACACCATCTGCAAGATTATACCTTTTGTGTTATTTAAAAACAAATGAATGAATGTATGTATTTTCAGATTAAAAACTTTTAAAAGTAATAATTTGGTCTAAATAAAACTGATTTTCTCATAACAGAACCATTATTTGAACATTTTTTTTTACTGTCCTTTAAAGGAATTAATGATTAATGAAAAATTTCAAGTTAATAAACTTTTAAAGACCACTGTTTATTTTTATTATTACTGCACTTTCCTTTTATTATCACCACCTTTCTGTAAAGGGGACAGCATATCTTACACGTTATCAGTCTCTTCATCACTTCTGTGGAGTAATGCACTCCACAAATAGAATTTTTTAATGATAAACTAGAACAATCAGTCATCTGAGTGGTTCAAAGAGATTAGTACTATAGCTTTACATGAATTTAATCTTCTGTTTCCTGAAATTTTAGATCACATATTTGACCACAACAGTTAAAAATAAGCAAGAAGAAATTAAATAACATATTTCCCCACCATATATTTTATAAAAGTAGCATCTACTTCATTATATAGTTACTGTTTCCTTTACTGAATGCTATATTATTATGTTAAAGACCTCTCGTATGTAGAATGAACTGCTCCGTTATTAAAATGTTTCTAGAAATTTTGCAGTTGGTAAAAGAAGTATATAGATTTGCTAATTTTGACCCCAAAAGTTAAAGAGTCTTGAATAATGAAAGATTAGCTGGTTGCTGGTGGTTAGTTGGTTGTTTTTCTTTTTTTTTTTTTTTTTTGGTGTGTTTTTTGTTGTTGTTGTTGTTTTTGGTTTTTGTGGGGTTTTTTTGTTGTTGTTGTTGTTTTTTAATCCAGTGTTTATATTCTAGATTTTTTTGTATGTCTCCCAGTCATACCCAAGATGCTGGTCTGAAAGGTGATGTTGCTGTTTTTCCAAGCTTACTTAATTTTTGGCTTCTGTCATACTCACTGTCTTACTCACACAAATGTTCATTTCTTACTCAGAGATTGCTTCTACCTACCTGAATTTCAAATCAATCATGTCCTGTCATGTTCTGCATGCTGCATCAGTTCTGTCCCAGCCCTCTACTTTTACATCAAATTTGGAAAGCAGATCCTCCCTCTAATTTAATTCTACCTTCGTATTCTATCCTCTTGCTCCTTCTGGTATTCTACAGCATTTTCTTGATGCTTGAGGAGTGAAGTTGCAAGGTCCTCCCACCTTTTCATGAGGAGATACAGCACTGAGGAGGAATAAGGAATGGAAAAAACAGAATAAAATACATCAGAGTTTTACTGCAGCAGAACAGACTCATTGTTTTTCTCCCAGAGAAAGGCAAATGGGGTAGTCAGGTGTTTCCCTTCCCTGTCTCAAGTAAGACAAAAATACATGCTGTACTCCAGGGAGATGTGTTTGTCAATACCTGTAGTAGAAACTGGACAATCATTAATGTAAAGGTTCTGATGACAACAGTGGTTAGATTTCTATCTCACAGACTGTACCTAATTTATTAAATAATTGTATATCTCTGTTTCGGGAAGAAAAGAACTACAAAAGTAATAAAACATAAATAGGCTTGTTTATTATCAAACTCAACAAATGATGGAAAACACACTTCAAGCTGAGGTTGCTTAATTTTCAACATGTTTTGAGTGGCTTGGATTTTATCATCTGTTTGCATATTCTGTATATATCAAATCAACAATTAATACATATAAAAAAAAACACCTGGCAACAAAATCTTAAAATTATATTCTTCTGCACTTGTCCACAATTTGCCAACTTTCCATCACAGTACTTCCTGATTGTAAACTCAAACACCAGCTGTCACACAGTATTGATGGAAGTGAAAACTCCTGGAACTTAAGAGCAAAACAAATGCTGAAGTGAAGGATTTATGAATACAAGAGAATATTTGATGGTCTTAATGTTAGAAAGGAGCTTCATCCAAATTTCCTGCCATACTCAGATAATCCTAAGAGATCCATAGCTAATCAAAATTTAAACTACAATTAAAATAATTTAAATTATGCCTATTCACATTTTATTTTTCAGTTTTACATTATTTGTGAAGATCAGCCTTTGAAAGTATTATCAAAATGTGAAGGTTGCTGTAGAGCATGAGAAGACTTCTGTACAGAGGAAAAATTAAGCTTTACAGTAAATAGTCTAATAGAAATATAACTCACAGAAAAACAGGAGTCTCACAAGATGCTGATGTTAGGGATGCTGAAGTTTTAGACAGCAGTAATTGCTAGACAAAATATTCACAGTTATAGGAAGAAGGCAAAGACAAATCTGCAGCTAATTAGATGAAAAAGGTGTTCTTGAGTTACCAGAAATCCACTTCTCCTAGAAAAAGATTGGATATACCTCTGTAAAGAGTAAGACAAAGGAAAGCAGCATTTTTGTCATATGAACTCACTAATGGACAGTATATTGGTCTATAACTAATTCTATTTCAGTAACATTGGGTAGAAAATGGTACAAAATGCTGTAAAATTACAAACCTAGATTCACAGACTGTCCTTTTTGGAAATTTCCCCCAAAATTCCATATATTTTTAAAATTTACTTTTGTAAACAATTTTCCACTTCAAAATGGGATATAAACTCCATGCAAACATGGATCTTAATACTCTAGATCACTACTTACAAGCTAATACTGTTCTCTCATATAGGCCTATGTAAAATGCAGTGCAATTTTGCAGATATTACTGTAGAAATGAAACATGTCTAAAATGTATGTGAGATCAGATGCAACTCACAAATATTTATATATTCTTTGCTGGGAATGAAGTGTCTATTTCTCTAAAATAACTATGCATTTTTTACATTTTTTCCAATGCCATTTGTAGTAGAAATCTGAAAATCTTTAATTAGCCATTTATTTACTTGGAAATGCACACATATGTACAACTATTTTTAAAATGTTGCCAAAATTCCAAAATTAGATAAAAAAATAGGTAGGTGTAGGCACAAAAATGAGGGTATCCACAAATTACTACTGCCATCTATTGGTAATACCTTGGAACTACAAGTGGTTATAATTTACATAACGGGTTAAGCAATTGCAGTCATGACATCCTACCAGTAAAGAGACTTGAAAGGGAAATAATAGGATATTACTGAAATTACTTGCAAGACACCAGTTCTGGAAGAATATCTTCAGTGGAAGATGT
Source organism: Megaceryle maxima (assembly GCA_024605025.1). Lineage (NCBI taxonomy): Eukaryota > Metazoa > Chordata > Aves > Coraciiformes > Cerylidae > Megaceryle > Megaceryle maxima. The sequence continues at coordinate 47,878 of JANHGN010003756.1, read as the reverse complement.
GGGCATTTTGGAGGTGTTCTTGTCTATTTTTGAAGAGCCTGGCATTAATATTCCCTAATCATTCTAATAGTACTATTTGCACTATGTAATAAAGGACTCGTGCCTGAAAGTTCTTCACAGTTACACAAACTTTCAGTCCTTTAGAGCACAACCCATTCCTGTGTTTCAGTAATGTAGTTTGAGTACATCATCAGAGGTGAATGGCTTTTGAATGGAATCCAGAAGAGTGGCACCTCTGAGCATGAAGCTGTTGAAATTTATTAGTTAGCTGCCTAGGCTAGGCATTGAGTTGTATTTGAAATCTGTCTGAACCTGATGCACCATTGTTAGTGATACACAGGAAGAGCTTACATCTCAACTGAGATCTGCAGTGTGAAGCTCTTCTTTACTGTTCAGTCACTGAGAATAGACTGAATGAAGGACACTTTTATATGAAAGCCCAAATAACTTACTTGTGCAGAGAGGAGGAAGGTCATATATATCTCTTGGCTTGTCTGTGTTTCACTCCTAGCTATTGTCCCAGGAGACTGTTTTTCCCACTGAGTATGTTTTACTCTGAGAGCAAGAGGGGGCCATTCAACTACTGTTCTCAATGAAGATCAAAGAGAGTAATTCAAGATTGGGGAACTCAAGAGACCCCATGACTAGGACACTTGGGCACTTGGCTACCAGATGAGAACCCTTGCTTGCAGCTTTCTTTTCAACAATCATTCTGCCTTTGCAAGAATCAGCTCACCATTAAGGTGCAATGAATGCACAGGTCTTCTTTGTCCTGGGCAAGTGCTCAGACTAGCAGTTTATTCAATGCCAAAACCGGTAACAATACTGAACACCAGCATATGTTAGAGGCAAGTGGAGTCTGTAATCACAAGTCTCCGCAGAAACTGATGCTGTCAATGCATGTGATGTGTGTGGTGACAGAACAACCCACTTTAGGACTCTCAGAAATTAAGGGCCTTATTCTCACAGTAAATGCCTAAATGCTTACATGGTAATAGACATTAACACCTGACTAACCATTCTGAAGTTAATGCAATTTTTAAGTGTATGTATATACAGTCCAGGATTATTAATTCTTCTCTTCAGGAAGTAAGATAGAATTAACAGCAAGTGAATGGTGAAAAAAAAGAAAAAAAATCAATAATCATTGACATTGTATTCTAGTTATTCCATTTTCATTTTTATGCCTGATTTTCTTTTATACTTCCCAGTATAAAATATAAGTGGTTTTTTTAAACAGACATATCTGCTTTGGAACCAATCACCATAAGCAATGTTGGTTTATTAAAACAAGGGATTAATGTTGTGTTTCAAAACAAATGAAAAAATGAGCAATGCTTTGCATCAGTGAAAAAAACTTATTCAAAAGTTATGCAGAACTTGTATATATCTACTTTTGTAAAATACAGACAATTCTTCCCTTTCTAACAGATACAGGGATAAAAAAAAATAAAGTTTTGCCTGTTGTTTAGCCTGTGAAGAGGGATTACAGTATTACTTTGCTGGTGTAATGATACCAGTGGACATTGTCTTTACTGACATATGCCACTTCTTCATGATCCTAATTTCTTACTCTGTGCTCAACCCATTTTCTCTCCTCCCACAGATTCTTCTTTTCAATTTTTGAAGAAGGATCAGATGTTAATAACATACATTCCCATTGTAGTCCATCAACTGTTGTGCTGGATACATTAATTTTCCAGATTATAGACACACCTCACCAACATCATAGTCCTCCCCTGACTTGATTTCATCTCTGCAGCTAATGCAGATACCAATCAAACTAGTTGATTAAATTGAAATATGCTTCCAGAAAAGTGAGGACAACACAACAGCATTCCAAATGGATGTGGGAAATTACACAGTGAAAGCAAAGCAGTTGCTTTAGGGAGGATTTTTTCCCAAACAACTCAGTGCTCTGAGACAGAGTAAGCTCTACGGTCCCTGTAATGAACAGTTATAGGCTTTATGACTGTGTCCTCAGCTCTTTTATTTGCTGAGGTATGATAATGTCTCTGATTTTAGGGAAGTAGATAGGGCATGCAGGACCATACTGTAATCCCTCTGCCCCACTGCTGTCCTCTATCCTCCTGCTGGATTAAATTGCTGTTTAAATGAAATTTATCCACAACAAGAGTGCTTTAGGGGTGACAAAATTGAAAAGTCAGATGTGCAAAAACAGGGGCCATGGCCAAGGACTGCTGAGGCAGAGCACTGCAATTCTTGGAGACTACTGTCTGAAGAAGCTTCTCTGACACCTCTACAGACTTGTGATCAAAATCCTATCATGCTGTTCCCTAGGCAACTTCTTGCTTTGCCTAAGGACATCTGTGGTGCCTAACAGCACACAAGCCAGATTTCAAACTGGCACTCTTCCCATTTCTGACACCTCTGTTGCATCCCAGCATCAGCATCTCTTGGAAATTTTTCAGAAATCTCTAGCAGGAACCACTATAGTGACTGAGTCCTTTCTTATATAAAAATATGTCCTGAAAAAGGTATTATCTCCATGCAGTTAATTCATGTTAGCTGAATCATAGAATACCAGGTTAGAAGGCACCTCAAGGATCACCTAGTCCAACCTTTCAAGGTTAAAAAAAAAAAAAAAGTTTAAATGAGATGGCCCAGCACCTTGTCAAGCTGAGTCTTAAAACTGTCCCAAATAGGGAAATCCACCGCTTCCCTTGAGAGATTATTCCAATGTCTAATTGTTCTCATGGTGAAAAAATTTCTTCTGGAGTTCAATCAGAATCTCCCCAGGAATAACTTGTACCCATTACCCTTTGTCTTTTCCATGTGACTCCTTTTAAAAAGGGAGTCTCTATCTTCTTGTTACCCACCTTTTATGTACTGGTACATGGTAATGAGGCTGAACAAACCCATTTTGGGGACCAAAACTGAACACAGTACTCAAGGTGTGGTCTGACTAGTGCTGTGAAGAGTGGGAAAATGATGCCCTTGTTAATGAAAACCAGTATCCTGTTGGCTTTCTTTGCTACTACAGCACACTGTTCACTTATGTTGAGCTTGTTGTCCACCAAAACCTCCAAGTCCCTTTTCACAGAGCTGCTTTCCAGCCAGGTGGATCACAGTCTGAGCTGAGTTCCTGGGTTATCTATTCCCAGGTGCAAGGCCTTACACTTGTCTCCACTGAACTTCATAAGGTTCCTGCTAGTCCACTCCTACAGCTTGTCCATGTGTTCCTGGAGGGTGTCTCTCCTTTCTGGAGTGTCAACTTCCCTGCTCATTTTGGTGTCATCTGCAAACTTCAGTCTGATCTAAACTTCTGCTTAGTGTAATCAAGAGAGAGCAGGAGATGAGTCTTAGTTTTTACAGTTTTTAACATGAAAATATTTTCAATTCAGTAATATTTACTTTAGGAAAATGTTAAAGATTTTCTCTTGCCCTTTCTGTTATATTCTTGGTAAAGGCAGTTTTTGCAAGACTCTGTAAAATGTATAATTTTTGTGCCATATTTATGCAATGTTCAAGTCAGAAATGTTATTTCTTTGATAATGAAAGAACATATTTTTGAGCAGTGAAAAAAATGTAGAGATCTTGAAACACATTGTCTTTCTCTTTTTTTTTTTTTAACCTGAATTTTTCTCTTGTGCTTCTTCCTAAAGCAGTTTCTTCACTGTGATTCAGAGAGACAGTTATAATCTCCATCATGTAAATTTTCCAAGCAGTCATTTAAAAAACAATACTTTTGTTCTTGTCAGACTGAAGTGCAGAGAAAATGAGCAATTTGTCCATCCCATTGTTGATTTAGAAAGGGGTGGGAAATTCAACTGTTAAAATCTTAGCTGAGTCCAACAGAGTTATATTTATCCTTTTTACTCCACCCTTTGGGGTTTTTTGGGTTTGTTTTTTGTTTTTTTTTTTTTTTGGGGGGGGGTTGTTTTTGTTTTGTTTTGGGGTTTTGTGTGTGTGTATTTTTTGGTTGGGTTTTTTTTTTCTTGTGTAGAACACCTTCATTCAGGGTCTCTAGCCATGACTAAGCTTAACAAAAAAATTCATTTGTATTCTCTTGTAATGCAGAATCTGGTATTTGTCATTGCTTCTGAATTCTAACAGTGTCCAAAATTTTCTTCTCACTTTGTGTTTCCTGTCTTTTACTCTTACTCAGTACTTTCAAAATTGTGTTGTAACTTTAGGTAACTTCACAGTGCTACACTGAGGAGATGACCTTCAAAACAGAAGTGATTACCCCAAAAATATTTTATTCTTGGAGAGTCATCAAAAGGAAAAGGCTTTTTTTAGAAACAATGGCAAAACTTTATCACTGTCACCAAAAATAAGACCGTGATACCATCCTTGTGAGATAAATTAATAATGTGGGGGGTTTTCCCTTTTTTTTTTCTTAGTATAGGATGCACTATTTCTAAGGGTAAAGTGCATGGATAGTGAATTCAATATTCCTTCTTTTATTGGCACCCCCTCTGAAATAAAAGCCACACGGCAAAAATAATTTATTTCTGACAAAACGTTTGTGCTAACATTCCCTTTTGCTGACATGGGGCTAGTAATGTAAGCACAAGTTACAACAGGGAGGTTCCTCCAGTGATTTATTGCCTCATAACATTGTGTGCTTTGGGATTTTTCCATCTCACAGGGCATGCCTCAGCTGCAGACAAAGGGATGGCTGCAACATTGTAGGTGTATTGCAGTGAGCTTTAACATAATGCCATCTGATATCAAATGAAAAGTGGGAAATCTGTTGAAGAGTTTCAGAAAGAGGAATTTTTCAGTCTGTGTTGAACTTCCTGCCATAAGAGCTATGTAAATACTGGAAAATTTACCCTTGCATTTCTTTTAACTGCATTGCACTGACATATCTTTATTCCTGCTAGAAGTCCTTATTCTAATCAATTGTTCCCTGTTAGGCTGAATCACAGGATGAGAATTCTACAGTCAGTGGTTTAGTTAATCAATAATTTTGACTTTCCTGGTTTTAACTTGAGTTGGGTTTTTTTTGTAAAAATTTGGACTGGAAGGTAAGTTTGTCACTTATGAAAGGAGCATGTCAAATGACATGTAAATTAGTCTAATTAGTGCATTTCCAATAGCAATATTGTGGAATGCCAGACAATAAGTTGCTTGGAAGCTCACAGTTAAAAAAATATAATGGGTTTATTCCCTTATTTTTATTTTTTCCCTAAAATATTTTTAAGTAAGATACTCCACTTGCTACAATGGTTTTTTTTATAATGCAGTACAGGTATTAGTAACTCATTTTAAAGATGAAGTTGAATATGGTGACTGGAAGGATGAGATAGCAATTCTGTCCTCACTTATTTGGTTATGGCAAAATTCCCAGAACCTGTTCCATACAGGTACTTATTGTGTATACCCTATAGACTACAACTAGGAAACTGCAGCTTAAGAAACATGAGGGTCAGGAGATTAGAAACGAAACTAAAGCTCCTGTTGGATTGAGGATAAATCAAAAGAGCACTTTGATTTCTTCTATATAGAAATAAAATAAAAATGACAATCAAAAGAATATGACAATAGCATTGATATGCTGAATAAACACACGAAAAGCTACAAATCGCAGGTGGATTCTTGGCTTATCTTCATTCTGAATTTGTTAAACTACATGATGCCCTACAAAAAAGGTGACAAAATTAATTTTTTGAATATATGCCAAGCTACATAGCAATATGAATTCATCTTCTATCTCCCAATTTATGACATACCTGAGCTACAATAGCCCTGTGTTCTTTAAGTTTTCCTAGCTACTTTGGAACACAGACTGTGAACCTTTTATGCCCATTTATGCAGCTATTTCTTGAGGTAGAGATGTGAGGTAGGCAAAGTGAGGATCCAAGCTACTAGACTCATATTAATTTATTTCTTGACCAAAGATATCATTCCAAAGACAAGATCACTGCAACAAGTGCTCACGGCATATTTTTATTTTCTGTAAAAGCCCCACCAGAACAGAGCTGTTTAAATTATGTCTAGATATTTTCCCAAGGATTAATCCAATCCCAAGGTTTTTTTCAACATATGAATCCATTTTAACAATGAGAGGATCACAGAGATGTGAGTTATTCAAGTATTTTCTGAAGACAAGTGAAATGCAGCAGTACAGTAAAGTATGTCACAGTGGAAGTGTATTGCATAGCCCTCACAGGGTAAATGTACAGTTACTAGGAAGCAAATATTTCTTGTTTGTTGTAATATTATGTTATGCATGAATGGAGCTGACTTGTGAAAAGCTTCTTAATGCGTATTGGTACCTGGAGGTAGAGTAGAAAGCAAAAGTAGCTAAGGCACAGGAAGATTAATTAATTCAAGAATATTTCTATTTAGATGGGGAGCAGATGTAACTCTCTCATGTATTGTTTTATTTCTGTATTAAGGTCAAAGCCTACATAAAATATGCTGCTTCTTGCATACAAATTGAAAAGAAAATAGTAGATTATTTTTAAATTTTAGCACTTTTTTGTTGTTTTTCATGATCAGAGTCTTACTATCTTATATGATTATATATCTTATATGATTATTTATTTTGTGCTGGCTGACTTATATGAACTGGTATTTAGAAATGTGCACCAAAGTTTCCTCAGCTTCATATTCATTTGACTGCCTGCCATACCATGTTTTCAGAGACAGTTTATCTGCCTACCTCTCTGCTTCTGGATCCAAATTTCAATGATGCTGTGCAAGCATTCAGAGATGCTTAATATAGGATATATTCTGTCTGTGTCTCTCCTAATGTACTGAGATAATGGTTTATCTGCCTTGCTGAATGCTGAAACAAAGACTGTTTTCTATTATACTTTCAAGACTTTTGTTGCTAGCAAGTGATGAATAATGGAAGAATCTTTTCTTCAGTAATGGCTTTATATAACAAAATCACTTGATAAAGCAAGGAATTTCAGAAGGTGAGGGGAGCTCTTAGATTTAAAACTAAAGCTCCAGACATGAATATCTCAAGTACATAAATGCTTCACTGCTCTGATGGGAGAATGGCTAGTAATTGACTGTCTTAGTAGGGTTCAGGATTGCAAAATTATTACATAAGCAGAAAGAGCCATTTGGAGTAAGTCTATGCATTGTAATCACAGAAGAAGAGTTTCTAAAGAGATGGTTGAAGGAGTGTTAATAACAATGATGAAAAGCTGGTAATTCTTCCAACATGTAAATCTCTGAAAGTCTCACATGTGTGGAAGTCAGAAAACGGAGAGAATTCTATTTCAGAATTTTCTATAGGCTTGGGACTGCACTGAATTTCTGGATTCTAAAGAATGCTTCAATTATGTTTTAAACATAAAAAAAATCTCAGCACTGTTTGAAAGTCTCAGTTGATGTGTTTTTCTCTGTTCTTTTCCCCTCTGTTTCATTCTGTGGAGAACAGGAGAGGTGTTTTGACTGAATTTTTACAGAACTTTCAGGAAGAAAGTTATAGCCTTGGAGCAAACCTTGATGAATGATTAAAATACAAAACCAATCTGATATCTGCATTTGAAATGCTAATAATAAAATTTGCTGCTCATAGTACCACTGCTGCTACTCACTCCTGCTAAACCAGATGTCTGTTACCTATCTTTCTGCATGCAAATAAAACTGCTCTTTTTCTAAAAGACTTTTACATTTTGTACTGTGGTGAGTTTTAACATCCAGGGCCAAACTCGCATCAGGTGTAAGTTGGGTTGAAGACAATTGTTTTTACACTACAATGATTTTGACTTGCAACATGACGACAGTTTTTGTCACTATGTGCTTTAACACAATGAGACTTGATTCTGAGGTGAGCTTATGTTTTGTCTTTGGTTTAACCACTCTTGCATACTTAAAAACGTAATGCCAAAGCTGGTTTGAATTACCATGCCACTTGTGAGTCCATCTTTTTTTTCTCCCCTTTCCATTTATGTTCTTATGCTCAGAATTTGAATCCTTCTCAGAAATAGCATTGTACTGTATTGCTGTAGCTGTGCTTTTAAACTGTCTCTTCTGTTTATCTAGCTTAGACTTCTCTGACAGTGTCTGTCATTATTTTACACATAGATTGTTAGTTGGAAAAATAAGGATTACACAGTTTTTACTGCCGAAGAAAACACATATAAAGTGTTATAACAAACATAAAAGCTATAGGTATTTGATCCAGAGATCTCATGGAATATGAAAAACACTAGTTCTATTAAGCCAAAAAAATAAAAGCTTTCCATTATAATATTATTTTACTTGATAACAGACAAACTACAGCTCTGCAGCTCTGTGAAACTAAGTTACTCACCCAAGACTTCACAGAACATCAGTAGCATAGTCCAGAATAAATGTTTTGTCCCATTGTAGTTATTGCAAAATAACTCTATGTCTCTCGTAAGTACATCGCCAATACAAGGACCAGATAGATGATGATGATGGTGATTATTCCTAGTGAAGGAAATGGGGTAAAATTGGTATACTATTCTTAAGTAAAAGAGAAAGAAAATAATTCTTCCTCCCTGCACAATGGCAACAAAGATGGGTAAAGTAAGGTCAGTGATGACCTATGATTTAAATCTACTTAATTGAAAAAGTGGTCTCATGGTTTACTTGCCTTTGGAAAAAAAATGATGGATGCTTTGTTTTGGTTTAGATTCATGTTTCACAGTCAGGGGAATCCACTGCTTCACTGAAGTGATTCTTAGTCTATGGCTGGTGTGATAGTTGAAAAAGGCTTGGATATTGCAATGGACTGGACTCTGAAAAGTCTGAACAACTATTTAATATTTATTTTAGTATGTAGGTAGTACTCGAATCAGTGAATTTACTACAAGGGCAACATCCCAAGGGGAACACATGAATCAAAAAACCTCAGAGATGAAATTTCCCTTTTGTGCTTGTCAACCAAATCTTATTATGTGAATTGTTGAAGATTTGACATCAACTTAATATTTAAATGATACATGATATTGTCACTCACAAGAACTCAACATAAAGTCCCCACAGCATACCAAGTGTCTGGAATAATGTTTTTAATTGTTGCTTTCTAATGTACTAGCTCTAGAAAAGACTACTTTCAAAAATGAGAATAATAACAGATAAAGTTTCTAGATTTGCACAGCTGTAGCTTTACTGGAAGTACCAACAGATTTAAATAGCCTCATTCTATGACTAATCAATTCCATCTGAAGTATTTTCCTACTCGCATACTTCTTGGCTATTAAAAATATAACTTGATGAAATGTAGGTTTTTGTTACTTTGAATCTCATTAGATTCTAAATTTACATCCTGGTTGACAGTCCATATGTGATTTTACTTCTTTTGACAAAGAATGTTTTAAAGTCACTAGTACATTTTACTCAGCTCAGGTTACATATTTTCTTTAGGTGAATTATTTTATTCACTCATAGACAAATTTAGCATGTCTTATAACAAGTTATAGATAATACCTGGCATTCATGGATCTGATGCTAGTTCTCTAAACACAGAAATGTTGTCAATATTTAGAGAACAAAGGTACTGGAAGGGTCATGTCCTGTATTTTAGAATAGTGCATCTTGGAACACCTGCTAAGGCTGAGTTTTTGTTAAGGTAGGATCAAAAGGGTGATTTGGATCCGGATTCAGGTGTATTAACAAAAATACAAAAATTTATAGTAAGTTAATACTTCGGGAACTCTGAAGTACATAACTGTCATAAGCTTCTGCATGTGCCACCATACATGAATAAGACATTTTGAGAAGCAAGGGATAATGTATCCTGGCTCTTTCAGCATTCTCAGTGCTTTCTTCCTTTCTGTAGTGCCTAAGATTGATTTACCACTTACTCAAGAACAAATCCTGTAAAATAAACAATAGTATGTCAAAGAGCTAAACCACCTTAAAATTCCTTACTTTTATCAAGTAGACATAGTTAGAAATAAAAATCATCTATCACAAGAATGACTTTTATAAGCTCACTGCTGAATTGAGGTTACAGTTCAGATTTAACACATTGATAGAAGAGTCTAAATTCATCTATGTTGCCACTTCAAAAAGTAAATTGAAAGTGCTGAAATCAACTGTTGCTGTGTCTCCTTGCTTCTGAGGACACCATGGCCTAATGCACTGAATCAAATGCAAAAACTCCTGCTGATATTAAGGTTTGGATCATTCACTAAAGAAAGAAGACCAGCCTAAATTTCTGTCTTGCAGTAAGACTTATTGAAAACAAAGTATAAATAAATAAATAAATAAAATTAAAAATTTTTTTAAAAATAAATAAATAAATAAAAAAGCCAACAAAAAAGTTTCTATTAGGGGATTCTGTGTCAATTATTTCTAACTAAGAGAAAATACTCTTTTCCAAATTAATAGCTTTTTGTTTACATGTCTATGAACTGAAAAAGAATTAGTCATCAACCTGCGCACTTATTCAGAAACAGAGGTCGGGTGCCAGCTCAGATTGCTTGTTACATTTTATCTTTTTCTTATAATATAATGAGGAATGGATCAACTTTGAAAAAGCTTAAACTACATTCACAACCTAAATACTGGATACTCATCTACATTTCTGAAAATTGGCTTAACCATAAACCATTTATTACTTTACCACTAGCAGTGGGTTAAGGAGAAAACTACAGCATGAATAATATCCAATGCATTTATATTAATTGCTGTTGTTGGAGTAATTTTTTGTTTACTTCTAGTTCTTTAAAAAATGTGTAAATTATTATTTTTTTTTTTAAATGTTCTTTGTAGCATTTATTTTTCTAAAGGATGTCTTTTATGCGAGTGCATCTCATGATCTGTTTCCTAAATTCTGCATCTGGAGCCTTCACATCCTTACATATCCATACAAAATATATGTGAATAATGAAGGTCAATGTCACATCAGCATCTCTGAGATAGCAGATAAATTTTCTCAAGAACAATTCACTGTTTTTCAGGTTGTATATGGAGATGACTGGTGGGTTAAGGATCATGATACATGTGTGCTGGATATACATATATCATGCAGATGATCTGCAGGTACACACCAAGTCCAACACCTGAAAGCTATTCTGTACTTGTAGAGTCACTTTGTTACATGCACTGTGAAATCAGATACACCAGAGCTGTTCTTCCCAAGTCCTTGAAGTTCCCAGGAGGCTTGTAAAGCTGCACTGTGCAAATGCAGAATTCCCCTGTAATTTGTAAATATTACAGAGACATGTGGTTACATAGGAATTCCTTAGAAATTCTTCAGAAAATCCAGTAGCTGAACTTAAAACTTTTGACTATTATTACAGTCCATAATTATAGGACTGACAAGGAGATTATTCAATTATTTTTCTTAGGAATGGTGTGTATGCGCAGAAACTTTGAGCTTCAATATTTGTGTCTGGAAAGTGGTGGGGTTTTTTGTGGTTTTTTTCTTTTGTGTGTGTGTGTGGTTTCCATGGGTTTTGTTGTTGTTGTTGTTGTTGTGGGGTTTTTTGTTTGTTTGGGTTTGGGTTTTTTGTTTGTTTCTTTGTTTGTTTGTTTTTTCTTCCAATCTGTGAAAATACCATGTGAGCTTAACCTATGAATTTTTTGTACTTGCTGTTTTCCATCATGAAAATATACTGGTGTAGTTTTGCTTATGCACTTCAGTTCTGAAATTTAACACACTGTTCTTTTTCAGTTTTCCCTCTCTTTGAAGGAAAAATTGCCATTTAGGACATATGGTGTGGTATTTTTCTGACATGAACCAGGGATTAAGATGAGGTATTTAAACTGAATATTCAAACTGAATATTCGGAACTGAAAATAACAGTTACGAGATAAATGGTATTTCAAGCTAGTTCCTTGGGCTGCTTCACTAAGCTGTTGTTCCATTTACCTCCCTTCAGAAGGAAGAAATATTTCTTTAAAATAAGTCCTTTCTGTTAAATGTCTGTGGAAGTCTGCTTGGCAGCTGAAGTCACAATTTGGATCACTGTGTTGGAATTTGAGCATATATGTATATATTCTGTGCCACCTCTGACACTATTATGTCATGAATTGAATGCTCAAGTGAATAGATCATGATAGTGATTTATTCTGATAGACAGAATGACCTGAAGGTAATTCTTTACACTAAAGACACAATATATAATTAAGAACATTTATGAGCTTAGGACCTTTTCCTACACTGCTTTCTGTATTTTCTCAAAGCTCTACACTAAATAAATTTCTCCTAAATGAAAAATAGAAAGTCCCCATAGATGTTGGTTGAACTAACTCACCAGTGCAAAAGATATACAGAGAGCATATAACAGAGAGAGCATGTAATTACTGTGCAATAGTCTTATCTGGTATAAATCTGTGTCGCTACCATCAGAGAAGGTCAGCCAATATTTTTATTTCTACTAAGGAATACCAAAATGTAAAGAGTATAACTCAAAAAGTCAAGTTCTTGTTCAGAATTTTTTAAAACTTACATACAGCATGGCATAGCTAATGATGGCCATAAACATCACCAAAAACTGGTGAAGAAATTAAGTTGTTAAAACTGGTAGAACTAAGAGCACATTGTCTCAATATAGTGTTTTCATATATTTGAGTTCCTGCTACACCAGCTGTGTCTATCCTTCAGTGTTTTTGACACAAGATTAAAGGTGGTTAAACTTCTCTGGGAAGAATCACAAAATGCAAATCACTCACACAATGAAACCCCTGAGAGGAAACATATGAATTTTAATATAAAAAAATAAATTATTTCTTAATTCCAGACATTAACAATGTCATATTTAGTCATTGACATTACCTGATCTAGTGAACTGACAGGAGGGATTGGACTAGATGATCTTTAAAAGGTCCCTTCTCAGCCAAACTCTATGATTCTATAGGCTGAGAATATTAAGGAATGTAGAACCTACACCTCAGGTTCTTTGAAATTTCAGGATAGATGTATTTGTGCAAATTTTATGTCTGTTTCATCAATAAGAGTACTTAATTTAACTCCTTGTCCACATTAATTTTATGTTTCTTTTAGTAACTTGGTAAACAGACCTCTGATGTTTTGAGATTTTGATAATCCTTTTTCAGATATAGATTTCCTGAGTACTATCCTAAAGTCTAGAAAGAAAAAAAAATTGTTCAGAATAAAAAGAAACTGTTGTCTTGAAAGTGAAGAGTTAGAAGAAAAGTTAAATACAGCATAAAGTTCTTCCATTTCTTTCTATTTCCAAAATAAAGACATTATAAATTCATGAATAGTTTTTAATTCATCAGGCTGGATGCCTTTTTAAGTTTGGGAAAAATACAGATACAGTGCAGATTTCCTTCTTTGGCCTTTTACAACTTAGCACTTAACTTAGATGAACTACTTCATGGTGAAAGGACTGAACAGAATTCATTTAGGACCTTATCTGATGAAAGACAGAAGATGGTGATCAAGAGCACATGGGACTGGAGTTGGAGGAGATGTGGGTATTTTTATGGAATCATGATGATTAATAAAACTGGGCTTTTCAAAATTGCCTATGAACAGCTTTGCAGCTAAGACTTCTTGGTGTTCACAGATTTATAATCTATAGATAGAAAAAGAGCAGAAACTTTCATCACTAAGGTGTCTTGTTTCAAGAGAGCTTTGACAGATAGCTGGAAAACCTGTATAGCCTAAGAGCAGAAGTGAAAGAGGTTTCTCAGATATTTTCATTCTTACGATGTTCCCTGAAGCACCTGAAGATTCAGGAGGTCACACATTAGAAGAATTAGCAACTACAATAACAAAATAATATATATAACTTATTCAGATAACACAAGAAGAAACCCCACAATTCAGCAGATACTGAAGGAACTACACTTCTGCACATTTTTTTTCATCACATTTCTTAATGTATTTCTGTGACTTTGTCTTCTTGTTGCAGAATCAGAAATACTCAAAGAATTGCATCAAACCCTGAAGCTATGAGCATTGATGATACATTTTAAAAGGTTTTCCCAAAAGCTACATAAGTAATTGCTAGACTGAATAAACTAGGTAAGACTGAAATTTCTTTATCAAATGTACAATTTAAAGGAAAAAAAATTGTCAGCCTGTGACTGAAGAAAATTAAGCATATGTCCACATTAATAAGACACACAGTAAAAGGACAGGGTGTGGAACCGGGGCTGAGTCCTCCACGTATCTAAACCCTTTTTCTTTTTTTTTTTGTGGAGGATATTACTTTAGATTTGCTCTTGTCTGGTCCCATAAACCAAATGCCTACTTGTACCAGGAATAGAGTATGTGCATCCTTAGGTCACATCTAGGAATCCAGTTCTCTGAGTCTGGGATCATCCCACCATCTGAACTAAAGAGAAATAAGTGGAGAGAATTGTGAGATTCACTTTGAAAGTATGCTCCTGAAGACATTAACGTAGACACACTGTATGTCTGCTATAATCTGCCTATACAAACAAACGGTTGCACATCCTAAAAAAGAGGAACTTGGGTCATAACTGAGAGGAAAGGTGGCAAAAAAGCTGGGGTGGCTACTACGAAAGGAAAACATCACAGAAATACAGTCTGCAATCTAACAGGATCATGATAGACTGAGTATCAGATTTATTATTATTATTATTATTTTAAAAATCATTAAAAAGTGACATGTATATTTATGTAACCATTTAATGGTCAGACAAATACTTTAGATCAGATTACTACACTGTATGGCCTAGGAAGAACTTTCTTTTTGTGTACCTTCTTCATGTACTTTCTTTCCTTTCCTTTCTACACTCCCACTCCTTTCTACAGGGTATCAGATGTACAATCACCATTTGATGATCCCATTAGATTCCAGACTGTATTTCTGTGATTTCTTTCAGATCCAGCTATTTCTTTTGATTCAAAGTGATGAAGCAGCTATATCTGAAATGTTCTTTAATCCATATGTGTTTATTATAGTGTTAAATACGCTATCTTTTAACAAACAAAATCCATACTGGGATAATTGGGGGGGGGGCAAGGGTGGGAAGAATGTTTTGTGACACAACTGTAGGGGACCAGTGTCCCTTATGACATACTTCTAGGTGCCTGAAGTAGTAACTGTCATTCCCAAATTCTATTGTCCTAGTTGATACACCTGCATTAATTAGAAATGGGCTTGGATTTGTAACTTCATTTCGTAAGACCTAGTTAATCTACCTACAGAACAAGCCTTTATTTACGTTGTTAAAAAAACCAACCAACCGAAAAATAAAAATCACCACAACCAACAAACAACAACAAGACAACAACAAAAAAACCAACCATATACTAAATTCTAATGAATAAAATTATTTGAAACATGGTTTATTGCAGAGCTTTTAGAATATATGTTGCCCTATAAACACTTCTTCCTCTTTCCCGGTTGCTACCTTGTGCTTATACTGAACCTTGACACTTGTTTTTTTCTGCTTTATTCTGATTGCAAATGCACTGGACAACACAGTCAATCCTCTACTCCTTATCATTTCCAGCAGCTGAAACATGTAAAGAGACAGAAAATATGAAAAACTGATAGGAGTCATAGAAAACCAGAATAAAATCAGCTTCAGTACAAAGATTGTAAGAACACACTGCTGATACCCTCAATTTCTGTCATTGCAATCTATCCTTATTAGTTAATGTGTATCGCACCCCCCATATGAGTACAGTTTTAAGAGAGCTTCCCACTCCCAATCCTTTATTCTCTGGTATTTCTTAACTATGTTCATTTGACCTTAATATTAAAAGTAGTGTTGTGCATTCAAGTCAACACTGGTGTATTTTATATGTCAGAACTCCTATAGACTCCTTACTTGGCATTTCATGTTTGTAATAAATATTTATGGAATGATTTATAGTAAGTTTTTGTGAAGCAACTTCTTCTGTGACAATGTGTAGGCAGAAAGTGGAAATATAGAAATAATTTGGTTCTATTAGGTTTTCCAGATCTAGTCTTAGACTACTGTAACTGCCATAATGACATTTAACAAGACAGGAAATATCTTCTCATGGCATAAGGATACCACATTAATAGTTTGTTTCACTTCCAATGAGCCTTGAAGAAACTTTCAGGAATGTCTCTCTCAAAAAAAAACCACAACAACAAAACCCACACAAATCCTTGTTTTTTCTAAGTAAGATTTACTTTTTTTTCTCAGATAGAGCTAAAGAAGAGCTATATTATTTCTATATATTTAACAGCCTGACCTTTTCAAATTAAGGTCAAAGGCATTGGCATAAACTTTTGACAACACAGTGAAGAAAAGGTATCGGTAGTCCAGAGGCAACATTGTGTATATGTGCTTTCCAGCACCATGCACAATCAAACATGTGAGGAATGTATACAAGCAAATGGAATTTTCCCCTATTTATCCTAAAGAAACACAGCCAGTCTGGCTTTTACTTTTTAAACAGAATGCTTTTAAGATCTTTAAAGACAAGAATGTAAAAAAAAAACTACATCAAGGGGAAACAATTCTTGTTTGTAATCTTCAAAAATGTGAAGAAGAGAACAAAATAATATTGCCTAGTACTGATAAGAGATAACAAAAATCCATTCAGATGTGAAAGTCATCATCTTTAAAAAATGGGGGAAAATCCTAACGATAATATGTACTCTTTGCTATCCAGTGCTATCTTTGCCCTGGAAGGAAGGAATGTTAACCACTTTTTTTTTGTTTCTGTCAAGACCAGGAAAGGCTTAATTTCATCCACCCTTAAAATATGTCCAGACCACAAGTATTTGAAAGCAAGTGAACATCTGCAAGTCAAGCAAGAATGAAACAGACACTGCCAAAGGCTGCAATTTTACTTACTAATTTTTTTTTTTTCTGTGAAATATATATTAGGTATTATCAGACTTTTCACTGACATCAAAAAGAGGTACTCACAGATCTGTCTGTCACAAACATAGTTCCTAATCATAAATCTACTGTGGCCAGAAGAAAGATCCTCATTTACTTCAGTGGCAAATTATTTGAGAGCTATAAATGTTACAAACCTCAGTACAGTTACATCAATGTATTCAAGCAAAGATTGTAAAATTTTATTTATATATAAAAGCAAAATGATGTAAACTTTAACGTATTTACACCTGTCTATTCTATTTCATGGCAAATTTTAAGCAGCATTTTTGTTCTACTGCAGAAAAAAAAAAAAAGTGTCCTTTAGACCTGTTATCAAAATTGCTACTGTTAGGAAATTATTTTTTTAATATAAAACCCCAACTGGTTTGCAATCTAAGTTTCTGCTGCTTTTTGCTTTTTTTTTTTTTTTTTTTTCCTTCCATTGCATCTATCTGGAACTCATTACAAATTTCATACAATTGAAAATTTAAGTGAAAATCATGGTTTTCAATGACTTCTGCTGAATTAGTTGAAACAACAGACTTTGATCAGTCTGCCTCTGTTATACTGGTGCTGAAAATACTGTCCAGGTTTAATTATGATGACTTATTAGGGATGTAGTTAAAGCAATGAAAGTGCAATGTTTTTATATCTCTCTATAGTTGGATAAATAAAACAGATATGAAAATAGTTTTTCTACTATTGTTATGTATATACACAATTTATATCGCACAGGTGTTGGAAGCAGGAAGCACAAACACTTGAAAATAGAAAAGCTTATCACTGCTGATAAGCATCTAGTTTATAAAGCAGACACTGAGCCTGGGTGGAGATCCAGTCATCTGTGTTATGATGACACTGAGGAGGAAAGTGCAATGGGGTCAGGTGTGGTCCTGGCCTTCCCATTCTCCTCTTTACCACAGGAGAAAACTGTTCCTGGCAGAGGTCACCAGGGATGAAAGGCCCATCAAGGAATGTTTATGCAACTGAAAGGCCCACTTAACAATTATTTGAGTACAGTCCCACCTTTACACTTTGCACAACAGTAGTAAATAAGGTATAAATAAATGTTAGCCCTATTTTGGACCTATTCTGTGGGACAAGAATTTGACACCAAACCATAGGGACAGATTGATGGGTTTGTCCTCCTCACCCTCCCCAGAAGGGATGCTTTTTGGTAAGATTTGCAGCCTGAATCCCCAGGAGATTATCTTTGTAATTATAATTGTGTTTTTGATCTAGATAGTGATTTCTGCAGCTTAGTGTATTTATCACTGACAATCTTAAATATTCTATATGTTGCAAGTGTAAATAAACTACTCTATTTGTGCATCCAACTGCTTCTTGTGAATGAAACTGGACCTACAGCTTACAGGCTGTTAGTGCATCTGGTGTTGGATTATAGTCACAGCAAAACCATACTATTCGTGAATCCAACTGCTTCTTTTGAATGCAAACAGCCCTACAGCAGATAGGCTGTTTATGCATCTGGTGTCAAATATCAAGGGTGGTGGAACACTGGAGCAGGTTTTCCAGGGAGCTGATGAAGGCCCCATCCCTGGAGACATTCAAGGTAAGGTGTAATGGGGTTCTGAGCAACCTGATCTAGTTAAAAATATCCCTGCTTATTGCAGGGGGGTTGGACTAGATGATCCTTCCAACCCAGTGCATTCTATGACCTATAGCAACATTTTAATTTGGCATACATATTAAGAGATAAGTCCAGCCACCCCTAGCCCCTCTATTCTCTGAGGACTGTCTACAACACAAGGGGATCATGTACTAAATTTACCCTTCTCTTCACACAACAGGGCTCCATTTTCAACCTACCTAACACTGTATATGGGACCCAAGCATGTGGTTTACTCATGCTCAGAGTTTTCAGCAATGAAATGCTGAAGATGAATGAATGCCCATTAACTTTTCAGTAAATTCCGTAAATTAGACATTTAAATGTGTTATGAACCTTCACCTCTTTCTCAGTTTGTACTTGTAAGGTTGAAGGAATATTACCTCTATCTTATCTATACCTTTACCCTTTCCTATTTCTTATCGATACCTTTATCCTTCCCTATATCTTGTACATAATAAAATACCTCAGCAATATTTTTTATAAATCTTAATAAACATTGCTGTGATTTGGAAAAATTAAAGTAATTGTACAAAATAGACTAAAAAGAGGAAATGAAGTGGATATACAGAAAGTCACTCTAGCCTGGAAAACCTGATCTTACTACATATTTGGTTACTGTAGGAAAAAGTGTTCTGTAGGGAAAGATATTCAGAATATCTGAGTCCATATTGTGAAACATCTAGTGAAGTTGCCTCTCTATTTCTTCTGGAACAGGGATTAGAAAGGACTTCTGGAGATCATCTAGTCCAACCCCACTGCTCCAGTGGGTTCACCTACAGAAGGCTGCATGGGAACACTTCCAGGTGGCTTTTGATCTTCCACAATCTCTCTAGGTAGCCTTTTTCAGTGCTTTGTCACCCTCACAGTAAAGAAGTTTTTTCCTTATTTGACAGTATATTCTACAAGATATTCTACATATATTATTTAGATGTCAAGAAAGAAAATACCTTTAAACTTTGCTTAGAGTTTTCATCCATATCTGAGTCTACATGATTAAATGTAAAGATCACAGGTCAAGGAGACGTATGACCTTACATTATATGCATATATATATATGTCAACATGCTAAAACTGCTGTATAGGTAATAGCCTGGCTTATGGTATAAAAAGATCAGTTCATGCATTTTCACAGTCTTAATTTCACCATTGCTAAAGTTGGAGGTATCTGCATAACTCTAGGAAATGTGCAGTTTAGAGTTGCTATAGATATCAGTCTAAATTATTGAGATTCAGATGCAACAACTAGCTATTTTCCAGAGGAAATTAAATTGATGTTTAATGCTTTTCAACTGCATTTTGATAACACTGGAGAGTTTAGATCCTTATGTTTCTGCCTGAGTGACTTGAACTGTTTGAGTTGTCATTACTAAGTAGTAGTAACAAAAAACATTATGCCTTGAGTACTGTAACATAAAGAATGTGACTTTATACCACTGGAATGATAGACTTTCTTGGTTATAGTAGCGCTATTTCTCAAGTGATAACTTCTTGTAATCTTTATTTAGGTAAGTCAAATAAGTATAATGAGAAAAGAGAGAATGACATCTATTTATTATTATTATTAATTATTATTATTATTATTTTAACACCCCTTATGGTTGAAAACTGTGATATTTAGGAACACTATTTATTTACTTTCAGAAGACACTCAGTATACACTGGATGAAAAATACTGGATTTTATTAGAAGCCAGATAGAGAAGCATAATTTTTACTAGTGTGCCACATCATAAATCAAGTCTTACACGTGTAAAGTTATCTCTAAGCTTTACGATTTCCAAAACAAATTTATTGTTTTACTCTCTTTAGTGCTTGCTATCTGCCAACAGAAGAGTAAAAAGTTATAAATGTATTTCTTGGATAAGAGTGTGATGCAGATACCATTTCAGCTGTCTATGCAGTCCATTGTGATATGGCTAAAACTGATTTTCACTGACCAGGTGTCCTGTGTTAACTCCCTGCACTGGGAATTTTATGTTAAAGAGACCACAGACATTTTATGATAACTTGAGATCTGCAGAATACATTTTGCAGATTGGTTACACAAATACTTCTCAAAACCTATATCAAGTATTGCATTCCTTTTCCTTCTTTTACTGGTATTACCTCAGGAAATTATAATTATTAAGACATCTATTTTAAAACATTACAGGATTCTTTCAAACAGATTAAGATTTTGCTTCATCCCATGCTACATTGTAACTTTCTATTCTAAGGAAATGTTTACTTATTATTTACTAATTAAAACACTTTAAAGCAAATTAAAATGTAATTCTCTTTAGTGATCCTTTGATTTAATTCCTCTAAGTATATAATCTGAAACATTTTACAGACTCATGAAAAAGGTTTGAATGACAGCTGGTAAACAATAGAGCTTCACTGTATTCAGAAACCACTGATGGCATATATGATATAATCTCATGTCATATTGCCATGGCCGATGAGATGCAACCTGATTAACCACAAATAACTTTGGGGTTATCTTTGGTCCTGGGCAGATTGATGCTCTATTTCCAAGACAGGTGATGTAACTAATTTCTGGTGATATCACATAACACCTTTAAAGCTTGTAAGATTCTCTTACCTTTGATATCTGTAGGCTGATGAGTTATTATATCTGGCATGAACTTCCAGTCATCATGAGAGGAGTCTCAGTAGCCAAATGTTGCATTACTACATTGAGGACTGCTGTTGTTTTCCATTTCTAAGGCAGAACTTTCGGGATCTGTGGTCATACTCCAAAATGGGTTCAATGTTGAGATGAAGCGGACAAAATTTCAGCTACAGCTGATCTATGGGCTCTTTGAACCTAAACTGGTGTAGCAAGTGAACTGCTTTGCAGACCTCCATCGCATTGAGTACCATTCATTTTGTTGTAGAGTCATGGCAGGTGTTGGAGAGTTTCAAGGGTTTATCCCAGTCAAAAATAGAGATAGCTGCTATATCAGACTGAGTTTATTTTCTTGGATTAGTGAAGCTGAGTTAGAAAAGCTTTTTTTATTTTTATTTCTTCAGACCTTCCCTTTCTTGGTTTTCTTAAGTAGAGCTATTTTCAAAGGTTTATAGAGTTCAGAAAAAAGTTTGACTGTGCAAACAGCAAAACCATTTAAAAAAGACAGTGAAAAATAAACCCCTGCAACTGCTGTAGTGCATGGTGTTATGAAACTAATGAGCCTGAATAGGTTACCTCTTGAAAAGCTGAAGTCTCTCATGTGGTTTTCCAGGCACATCTAGTGACCAACATCTTGGTAGGACTTGAGCTGTGAATCAGTGACAATTAATTGTTTGTCTTAATAACCAGAAGATACTGCACGTCTCTGGGTTTTCCTTTATTTATTTTCAGAAGTCTCTTCATTCTGAAGAATATAAAAATACTATAAATGTTGTAATCAGCTGGAGTTCTTAGAAAACATATAATAATAATTGTATAATAACAATTTAGTACTTAAAATATATTATTTATGTGCTACAAACTTTCAAGTGTTTGGAATGTTTTAATATTGAGACAGTATCTTTCAAAAAGGTTCTGCTTAATGGTGAATTTTATGGTTTCAAACATAACAGAGCACACAGTAACTAAAGCATTCATACATACATATTGCCAATGTTAAAATCAGTTATATTAATGAATCTCTTATTTCACTTCTACTACAGCACTATTAAGGTTCTGTGCATGCTTGAGCTGTTATAGAATTTTCTGCAGAATTTATCCCTTCAGACAAAATTGCTATCCGGCAGTTTGGATTTACAGGGGGGTTGGGGTGATTTTTTTTTAATTTTTTTTTTACCCTTTCAAACTTAATCTAAAAAAAGCCATGAACCCTGTGTGATGGAGTGTCATCATTCTGAATTTCCAGACAGGCTGTAATAATAGTTTTAAGAGGCATGACTTTTCAAGATCATGTCACTCAAAATGTCACAAACTTTGTAATACCATACTCACAACATTTAGTATCTTTCCTATGCATTATAGAAGTCATCACTTTAAAGAGGGAAATAACTGTTCCGCAGCAGCAAGACATTTGACAACTATACCTGTTCTTTGTCTATTGGGAGATTCCTGTAGATGTTTTTTCTTTTACATATGGTTATGCTGTTGACAAGGCAGTGGCAGTTAGAAATTCTGCAGTAACCTGATGCATTCTCCCGGGGGAAGACAAGAAATTTCTATTTGAAAAGCACACACTCCTGAAACAATCAAATGTCTCCCTCTGTGATTTGACATAGCTGTGCCTGTCACCTCATGGCGGGGTTGCTTCACTTGAGGGCACACGCAGCCCTGGGAGCTACCGCTGTCATCTCAATGGAGACTGCTAATGAGGGGTAGCAGTCTGACTTGTGCCTGCTTGAATTCACCTACAGCACTAAGCCTAGACTTGATTAACATATCCAACTTATGCCATGCATCTCAAAATTACAGAAGATATCGACTTATGTTACTAGGGGAGGGATTGTCCCCCTGTAGTCGGTAATGATGAGGCTTCATTTCAAATACTGCATTAAATTTTGGGGTCTTCTCTACAAGAAGGATATTGAGGTGCTGGAGTGTGTCTAAAGAAGGGCAGTGAAGCTGGCAAAGGGTCTAGAGAACAAGTATTATGAGGAGCAGCTGAGGGAACTGGGTTTGTTTGACCTCGAGAAAAGGAGGCTGAGAGGAGACTTTATCACTCTCTACAACTACCTGAAAGGAGGTTGTATCAAAATGGGGGTTGGTCTGTTCTCCCAAGTAAGAAGTGATAGGACAAAAGGAAACTAACCCTAACCTTAAGCCTAATGCTTGCATTGCACCAGGGGAGTTTTAGGTTAGACATAGGAAAAATTTCTTCACTGAAAGGGTTGTCAAGAACTGGAACAGGCTGCCCAGAGAAGTGGTGCAGTCACCATCCCTGAAGGTATTTAAAAGACATGTAGATGTTGTGCTGAGGGACATGTTTATTGGTGAACTTGGTAGTGCAGCGTTGATGGTTGGACTCAATGATCTTAAAGGTCTCTTCCAAAAAAAGTGAACCTATGCTTTTCTACAATGGTTTCTCCATTTTGCACTTTCAACTTAATGCCTTTACTGCAGAGACCTATTTTTTTCAAATTTATTCTTTCAGATATTCCCTTATTTATCTTTCCTCTGGAGCTATCTAGGACAAAGTACGAATTATTAAACTGGAGCTTTTTATGGGTTCTGTAACTTTTACAAACCAACACAGAGTAAGAATCTGTAATATTTTTTTCCCAAAGATTCTCCTCCAAAGACAAAGACAGATATCTTAACAGCTTTCACTCTCGTTTCTGCCAAACTGGAATAGACTTGGTGGCAGAGGTGAGAAATGCAAGTGAGTTAATGAAATAAACCCCTATTTATTTCTGAGTTACTAGAACTGTTAATTTATTAGTTATTAATTATATATGGATTTGAAATAACTCCATATACCATGGACTAATAACTAATGGAAGTCTTAAATTCTTTCATCTCACCTGCTTTGTAGAATGCATGATTTTTTTACTGTTCATAGATATTAAAGCTCAGGCTCATTGTACCTAACTTTACCATTTCCCTAGCGTATAAATATTATCACAATGTCTGCCTTGAGCCACTTCTTTAGTCAGATGTCAGACACTAGAGTTCTTGATTGTCCTTAAGTGCCACTCTAGAGCTGCCTGTCTTTTTCCATGTACATTTCCAAACAAACACGCAATACATCTAAATATGTCACTGCTGTATATCTATCCTTTTTATTCACATTATTACCAACCTTTTATATATGTGCACAGAGCAGCAGAAGGCTGTGAATCATTGCATGCACTTAGATTGGCCAAAGGTCTGGAGTTTCTTCTGCTGTTGTCATGAATGATGGTACATTTTGGAACCTCTACTCTCTTGTTTTTCATGTTGTAGCCCATGGTAGCTCTACAGCCTCTTGGAATGGAGGACATTTTTCTTTCAGTGCTAGGTTGATACATTGAAATCTTGTGATTTTTTAGGTGAGTTTAATTTTAACTTTCTGAGGGTTTGTCTGAACATAATGAAATTTAGTTTCAGGGATTACAAACTGAAAAAACCCCAATATCAAGCACATAAACTGAACCCATTGAATTCTATATCCTTTTTATCTTCAAAAAAGTTTTTATCACATCTTCAAGGATAGCATAGTTTACTGTATAAAGAAAATGAAGTCATTAGGAACTGATAAAAAGATTGTCTTTGATAAGTAAAATTATGTGGTTACCTGTGATATAAAGATACTAAATTCAGATCTGGGAGTTCTTTTACAGGCTTCAGTTCCACTCTTCACATATTTGTTATAACCAGAGGATTTAAATATAGATATAAATATAAGTAACTAATATTCTTTGTTTATGTTTAATTCACATTAAAATAAATAGAGAAATGTATTTTCATCTTTTATTGTGCTATATAGTCTATTTTTTAAGTCAAACATGCACAATACAGAAAGACTTTGGGCTGTGTGAATTTTATAT